>SCHK01378404.1:0-28435 GCA_004124795.1 Poropuntius huangchuchieni | reverse complement strand
ACTCTGCAGTGCATTGGACCTCCAGGGCAAGATTTCAGGAACCCTGTTCTAGGCTATAACTATCCATTCAATCCGTAACAATCCACGCACGAATGAGTAACAAATAACTTCTCTAGCATTGTTTTCTTTCACCGTGCAGCAAACATTAAAAAACCCCATAAAAAAAGTAGGGAGAATTTTTTTTTTTTTTTAAACCGTTTAACTGATAGTATTAATCGGTTAAAATTATTACTCTCGGTTAACGGTTAAACGGTCAATATGGGCATCCCTAACACATACACATATTATGTAAACAAACTTTTATTTTGGATGCGATTAATCACGATTAATCGTTTGGCAGCACTAAAATGTACACTTGTTTGAGATAAATGTACTGTATCAGTGGTCCAGATAAAGCTGTTTTATAGTGTGGGGTCATGAGTGACCGGAGTTAATAATAGAAGTTGTAACAGTAAATTTATTTAGTGCGCTTTTTTTTTTTTTTTTAAAAAGCGCTTATCCAAAACTAAATCACAGAAATACATCTAACAGAACAAACTCAAGTGGCAACTACAAATGCAAGTCCAAAATGCCTCCAAACATAGCCATGCTGCTGCAAACACTAAATTGCCTCAAAATCTAAAAATTGCAATTGAATCCAGTAATGTTATCCAAAGTTATTGATGCAAGTGAAATATGCTTTAAGAGGTCAATTTCTTACGTCCTATTTCTTAACTCAAAGGTGGTTCATGGCGTCGTGCTGGTGATGAACGACGGGAAGAGCGTAAGGATGAAAGAGAGACTCCTCCCAGACCACGTGACCGGGACCGTGAAGGCGGTGAGAAGAGCACCTGGCGCTCTGACAAAGATAAGGAAATCCCGCGCCGGACCAAGAACGAGACGGATGATGATGGCTGGACCACTGTCCGCCGCTAATGCTAAAGCATCAGAATTTTTTGCTTGATGTTGTACTAAGCCTTGATGTGTTCTCTAATCAGTACAGATCACTGCTTACATTAACATGAAATGCATAAAGCTTTGCCATAGAATTACAACACTTACAATGGGTTTTCAAACATGGCAATTTATATTTCATCCCTTTTTAAAAAAAAAAAACGTACATATGAAAAGTAGCTCATTCCTTTTTGTTATGCATGCTTAGAGGATTAAATTGGTCACACAAAATTAAGTAGATGTTTTTTTTCTTTGAGGTGCGGATGTTGTAGAACATGAACGTGTGGTGGTGAGGATTTGAGATGAAATCATCAGGTTATCTTTACAGCTGTGTCCATGCTGTAGTTGCTGCTTATGCTGTGGTTGTATGCCCTCTAGAAATATGAAAAAAAAAAAACTTTATTAATAAAGTCGTTTGCTCATTAAATGACCATAATTTCAGTTCTTATACAGAAGAAGACAATATCGTGCTTCTGTCAAATGAAAGCATCTGGAATAAGAGTCAGTGGTTATTTGAGTAGTCTTCAGACGCCTCAGTAGTTGATTATTTTGCTCACTAGGGGTCACCAAAATCTCAGCAAGGTTTTCTGAGGCTTTAGACGTCTCTCTTCATAAATGAACCAAGAACAATTGATTGGATCCCTATAATATATTCATTTATGCTGTTGTTAGTAGAAAACAATAGCGTTTAATACGCTGCTGTTGGTCCTCCCGATTGATACATTAAAAGATTTAGTAAATAAACACTGCAGTCTTTTTTGAATTTTTCTTTTCGTTTGGTTACAAATATGACAATAAAAATGCAGATAATTCTAACAATACCACCATTTGAGTAAAGCGAGATTTTATCTATACAAGAAAACAGTAACAATGGCATAATCCAGTTTCAAACTCGATTAGGATGGTCTTTTTCTTTCAGGGAAGTTTTAGGTGGTACGACGCCTTTTTCTAAAGACTTACTGGCTCTTGGTTAAACTAACTGGGGTAGGAGGACCACACGCACACGTTGATAAGAGGTAATCCTCGGTAAACCTCATCAATGCGACTTCTTAGTTTCATGCAACGGCTTCTTTGGATCGTGATTCTTCCCGCTGCGAGGGTGATAAACTTTTGCTCGCATTATATCATTATGCAGAAAAGACTAGAAGAAAGAAACAATTATGTCAGCGGTCTTTGTTGCATTCTAGTGGAAAATCCACAATTAAGGCCAATAATCCCGCAATTGGAGCCTCAAATTCCCACGCAAGAGGTTATGAACTCCCAAACTAGATTAGACCCCTATATTTGCTAAGACCTACTTTGTGAAGTTTGACCACGGGTCACCGTGAGTAAACTCCGCCGACCTCGAGCTGGAGGGATGCTGCTTTGTGAATATGGGATATATGCCTTTAAACGGCACGTATCGCTTAATCTGTGCATCTGCCACCCAGTTGTCTTATATTTCAGTCTAGTTCTAGTCATTTAACTGGAACTTATAAACTCTCATTTCGAAATAATGTTTTGTACCTAGTTTATAAACATTTTATAAATTTAGTCTTGCAGAAATGTAGCCTAATAGTTCGTTTCGAACTTGCAGCAAGTGTTTAAATACGAATTATAGCAGCAAACTAACTAAAATATTTCGACCGCTACGGCATTCAAAACTGGGATGTTAGGACAACAAACATTAAATAAAGAAAAAATGTTGGAACAGTGTGATGGTTTCTTGTCTTAAATTGCACTGTACTTAATGCTTTAAGACATTATTTTGTATGGCTTGTAGCCTGTGTGTGTTTTACATATGTAGTGTGTGTAAGAAAGAAATATTAAAGTTTAAAGTCTAAAGTTCCTGAGAACGACTAAAACATGCATGGTTGGGCTAAGATACCTCATATTTCGTAGGCTGTTATTCATTTGTTTAAGTTTAAGCAATTTAATTTCATGGCGGGATTCGAATGTTTTCGTCATTCAGACAAACTTATTGTGTTATGTGTATATATTTAATAGAATATTGAATTAAATGTTAATTTTGTAGCAACAAGTGCAATTTCTGAATTAGTTTCCTGGGCTGGCTCACCAATTATTGCGCTTTAAGTGGGAATACAATTAGCCTACTGAATTCAAAAGCAAAATGCACATAATTAGAAAAACAAAAACTGCGTACAGTTTTGCTGGCATACTAGTAGAAAGACTATTATAAATACCAGAATAATTCCTTTCTATAGGTCTGCGCAAAACCTTTTGTGCTTGCAAGTTATTGCGTGGAGTGAAAAGAACAGCTCTGAAAGGTAATTTCTAGTATTGAAATTGATAGGCCTTGTGCACTGAATACATGATTGTGAATCCTGCAGTTTGACGATATAACATAATTCAGTTGACATTTCTATTGCAAAGCTCTTCGAAAAGCTGTTCATGGGCGTCAGTTACATTTCATAACATCTTTTCAAAAGCCATCCACTTAATTATTGCGTATCCGACACATTTTTTGAAGGATGGATCAAATAAATAGTCGAATAAAGCTCAATGCGCTTTTGTCTTCTGATTCCAGGTCTACGTCACCGGCGACTTTTAAACCTTTTGTCTTTTCATTTTTACACCGAAGAAAAATCACCGATATGCTGGTATCGATCAAGTGTTAGTGCTTTTTGATAGCTTGTGCAAATTAACGATATAGGCTACTGTACTGAGAGCAAATTATTATTTTGAAACATTAATTTCGATAGGCACCACTTAAAATAATAGGCTAACCTACACGTAAGCATGAAAAGTGAAAATGGTGAGACCTGTAAAGTTAACGAAATGATCATTTATTATTATTAATTTTGTTGTTGTTTCTTGGGCTTGTATTAGCTTACATTTCTTAGGCTATCTATTTATGTGTTTAGGTTGTGGGCCCGCAAAGTGCATGCAAATGTTTACATTACACTGCGGGTTGAGTTTAGTCAAGTGAAGTGAATGGCGGGATTTTAATATTTTCGTTATACAGACAAAGCTTAACATGAGCTTGTCCTTCTTTGTGCACGAGAGACTATAGAAATATCACTTAACTGCAGGTGGTATAATGGACCATAAATGTTTAAGGGTTGATGTCGATGTCGAATGACACCAAAAAAATTAACAAACATGCCTTAACAGCAAATGTCGTGTGTAGTCATTTTACGGAGAAATAAAACCTAATTAGCAATGTATACAGCCAAACAGTAGTGCTTTTCGTTTCTGTATACGTCCAGGAATTGGCGGAAAGTGCATTTTGTAAAAGTACCAGTTGGTGTCGCACTATCCTAACACTTCATTGCGCAGATCGAGGAGCACTCTGACCCCCTTCGAAGAGCAGCAGATCCTCAGTGTGTTCCATATTTTGTTATTTAGATCAAAAATGATAATCAAAAATATCTAGATTGATTTTAATAGCATGCCTTATTTAGCAAATAGCCTACACAAAATAAGTCAGACAAGTGTAAAAATGACTGACAATTTATTTTGTCCCGTTTGCTCAAAAATTGAGAGTGGTTTAGCTATTTCGTTCAAACGTTTACTTCACAAAAATCAAAATGTAGCCAAATTGTTTATATGTGGACGAAAAAAAATGGAAGTTAAAGAAAAAGTGTGGGGTATAGACTAGACTAATATAGACTAGACTAGACTAATAGCTAGACTATTTTAAGTCCAGAAGTTTAGACTACCAAAAGCGCGATCACATATTTAAAATGTAGCACGTGAAGTAGCCTACTTCGAGGCATTTACCGCACGGAAGAGCAGACGAGCAAAAACTGAGTGACCTTAACTCCACATACAAGAAACAGCCTCGTACGAATTAAATAATGAACTGATAATCGTTAATGTATGTCTGTCATGCGCATGAAAATCCAGGATTATTTCTGGAATCAAGAAATCACTTGAATATGTAAGCAAAGATTGTGGCAGGTTTACATAAACAAAACAAGTAGCCTATTTGAATCCCATAGTCCGTTTCTACTACAGTGTATTTGCTATTAATTTAGACGCAAGCAAAACAGATCGACATAATAATAATAATAGGCAAATAATAATAAGAAATATGCCTTTATATATTAGGATATAATAATAATAATAATAATAATAATAATAATTAAAGACAACATAACTCACTTCGCGTAAACACACACACACACACACACACAAAGCTAATGGAAAGGATAATATTTAAAACGAATTCCTCCGTTTAATGTAATGCAGTAGGCTACTGAATAATGTACACTACTTATACCCATTGTCATGCTGCGTTCGTACGTTAAACCAACAGCTGATATATTGTTCATTTATTTTAACAAATGTGAGGTGTTGAGAGCTATAGGCAAAATTATTCAAGTGAACAATGAACGTAATAAATGTGGACCTATTTTGTAAACATCTCAATTATTTTTCCTTACATTGCACATGCGTTCACTGCAGTGCCATAAAACACACTTGAATTTTAAAATGACATAAAACGCGTGTTGTGTCTCATGCACAAATGAAAATAATATATTTTCTGAATTGATTTATGTATTTTACTAATATATTTAATGGTGGAAATTTAGGGTAACTAAAATTTCTGCAGTTTCCGTTTTATATAGGCTACATGTCCGACAAAATCGTCCTCATTTGCAACCAATAATTGCGTGGTGTTTGTTAAGGAATTGTAGTGCTGTATGAGATGAATCTGAAAGTATGTAAAAGTAAAAAGAATATAAAACCTTTTTAAAATAGCCTATCACCGAACTACCTCACACCCTGCAAAACAGACTCTAAAACCCAAGAGATCTCGTTGACAACTGTGCATACCTGAACTTTTGAGATGCAGTATGCACATTAGTAACCCATAATGGGATTGAACTCAGCTAATTTAATGAGTAGTTAGAGGGTAATAGACTCTTGTAGTCATACGACAAACAAACAGAGCTGAAAATATTGTCTGTGTCTAATAAGCCTCATCCTTGTCTCCTGGCCAATAGAGAAAGAGAGTCTCTCATCCCTAAACTAATCACAAACCCATCGGAGAAAATGAAAACGTGGAGAGACAATACAGAGGTGGGCGTTATAGACAGGCCCATCGAACGTCCAGAAAAGAAAAACCTGTAAAAGTTTGATATACACAGAGACTGTCATATAAACTGATTATTTCCTGACAGAATTTCACTAATTACAGTTATTTGTTTAAACGACACTCTGAATTTGTACTTTTGTAGTCGAGTACAAATCAGCATGTGTAGTTATACATCTAAACGTGCAGTGATTAAGCACTGAGGTGCTGTAGTAACAGCGTGTAAAAGCGTCGTTATGCCCTGTGTGCAACACAAATACATGCTGAAGTACCTTGAGTCTCTCAATGGGATCAGCTGCGTATGTAAATTGCTCCACAGCTCTGTTTCTGGGCGAATCCGTTCCGTTTTGCTTGAATCCGCCTCTCCGTGCTCGTTCGTATTGACGCACTTAAAGACTCTTCCCTCAACCTTAAGGCGAGCGGCAGCGACCAATCACCAAGCCATTACAGGCTTCAGAGGAAACTGTTTATGTGACTCCAGAGCTAATTAGGCTCATGAACTAACAAATCGCTAGCACAACTGGTGAGGAACCGATCACATTCATGGATTGTCTGGAGAAGTCGGCCACCTCTCTCACGATGTGTTGAGCTGTGTGCTTTTGACAGATTTTTTACCCTTTCTTTAGCCGCCACTAACTTGCTGACAAAACTTTGGTCTTGGGTGTGGAGTATTTTTTAGTGCTAACGCGTGTACCGTTTTCACTTAAACTGGGGAATCTTGACTGGTGAACCATGTTTCAGCCCACACCGAAGAGGTGTTTTACCATAGAGTCTTTGGTAGCGAAGGATAATCCTTTGCCAGCGTCGAGATCCGAGGAGCCCATACGACCAGCGGCTCTCAGCTATGCAAACTCAAGCCAGATGAACCCATTTTTAAACGGCTTTCATTCCAGCGGCAGGGGCGTCTACTCAAACCCGGACTTGGTGTTCGCTGAGGCTGTTTCACATCCTCCCAACTCCGCCGTCCCAGTCCATTCAGTACCTCCTCCTCACGCTTTGGCTGCTCACCCACTGTCGTCCTCGCACAGTCCGCACCCTCTTTTCGCAAGCCAGCAAAGGGACCCTTCAACTTTTTACCCGTGGTTGATACATAGATATAGATACTTGGGTCACAGATTTCAAGGTAAGTTCCAGCAAAATATTTTCTTCTCCAGTTATTTTGACCAGTCGTCCAGAGAGAGAAAAAAAGGCCACACGGCCCAAGGACACGGCAGTTTTTCACTGATAATTAGCTAAATGCCGCTTTTGTGCTAGATATTAAAAATGCTGAAATTATTGTTATCGAAAAAAGTTTATAACCATTTTATTGTATCGAATTAATAATAGCTGTGAAGTAGCCTACTGACATAAGGCTATACAACGGTTGTCAGTAAATTGCTGGAAGATAGGAACCTGGCATTATACCATATAATTACACTAAGCTGGTTTAAAACTCATAAATAAAATATGTATAACATTTGTAATTGATGTATTCTTATTTTTAATAATTTTAATGTGTTTAGATATTTATTTAGCGTAAACGTGTTACATCGCTTTTAAAAGAATGAACATAAAATCCATCGATTGTTGTGTAGATAAATATATATGAAAAACTTTTATTACAAATAATACGCATTCACATTACCAGAAAAAAAACTTAAGAGCAACGAAATAATTTATTAATACAGCAGAAGTTTAATTTCCGTTCGACTGTTTTTTTTCTCGTAAATTTCTCGAATTTCGCCTTTATCTGAAAGTGCGTTTGCCTGGGTCCTTAATGTTGTAAAAGTGACCTTAAAACGAACGCTAATAGTCATAAACGTTAATAAGTGTGATATTATCGTATTATTACATACATTACACTATTAGCTAATTTGCACAAATGTTAAAGCTAAAATTCTGGCTCTTTTTTATATTATTCAGTATGGGAAAACATTTGTCATCCCAGTTTCTAACCGAAACGCTCGTAATGAAAACCTTTATTTACCACTGGTAAAGAAAGGCTACTCAAAGCCTTTGAATTAATTCGTAGACATTTCCGTTGTGAAATAAAAATAGCCGTGTAGTATCTCTGTGTGTTTCATTTACTAATGTAGGAAAATAATATTGTAGGCATCGTATTTTGAATGATTACCTGTGAATTAATATTTTTTAGTCTCAGATTTGAATTTGCAACAAAAGTTTACTTAGCTAGGCTACAGGAAACATGATCGCTATTGGCAACCTATAAAATAAAGATAACAGAAAAAAAAAAAACAAAAAAAAAAATTATTTTTATAGCCCTATTTCTATATGACACGTCCGGATAATTGTGATATTATTGTAGACTATATTTTAGTAAGATGTTGCATGCTATATAATGTTTTAAAATCTAAGGCCCAATTAATAGGTGAGAACAAATTGAACGAAGTCTAACACTGATAAAGGATAGGCTTATTTTATGGGAGAAGATGGGTTTTAATTTTCACCATTTTCATTACAGGAAACGAAACGAGTCCGGAAAGCTTTCTATTGCACAATGCACTGGCAAGAAAGCCCAAAAGGATTCGTACAGCTTTTTCACCATCACAGCTACTACGGCTTGAACATGCTTTCGAAAAAAATCATTACGTCGTCGGTGCGGAACGAAAACAGCTCGCTCATAGCCTTAGCCTCACAGAAACTCAGGTAAGATGAAGTTTACCTGTCTTCATTAGCGTGTACAGCCATATGTGAATGTGCGCATGGTTCTATGGATATAATACGGCCTAAATATCTATTGAAATCAGTAGGCTCGTCCTTGAAACGGTTAAGCTACATATTATGGTTAGAGTACACCTTAAATATAAACAGACAGACAATGTTTGTGCAACAAAAACGCAGTTCTGAATGATTTAAGAAACAATAGAAGCTTTTAAAATATAAATTCTTTATGTAAATATTTTCTAACGTTTAATCGTTCTCTTTGATAGCATATTTGCATATATGTAGTAGCAATGAGTATTGACGTTAGTAATAAGTGGCCCCTTGCATATGTACAATACAGTTATTATTTGCACAGATGTGGCGACTTTTTGATTTCAAATAGAAAACGTTGTTGACTTATTTAGCGTTTGGTTTTGTTGGGAATTCCATGCGCAAAGGGCATTGTTCTAAAAGCGCAATAGTTTGAAGTGAGTTAAATCCACCATTTCCAATTCACCCCGGTTTTTGGCGAGGTTGAACGATTCCGTTTTAGGCAGAGGGCTCTTGTGGAAAATGTTTGGCAATTAACCAGTTAACCGTTTTAAATGGACACTTAAAAGAATGAGGCGGATTCTATGAATTTCCCTTACCATATTTAAGATCGTATTTGCGCGTATCGTTCAGTGGCCCGGTCGGAGTCTATTGTCCCGGTGACAGCACCGGCCCTTTTTCTAAACGCCGCCTTTCAGAAGAGCAAGAGAGAAATGGACTACGAGCCACTTCAATGCTTCAATTAGCTCTCTGAAAGCACATTAAATGTGCCTCACTTGCCAAGTTGTCAGCTGTGAGCTTTACGGATGATATGAATGATAAAGGTGATGAATTAAGCTAAAGACTGAACTTTACCAATGTCTGCTAATAGAAAAGGTTTTATACGGGAATGTAATAATGAGGGAGTGAATTGTAAATAGGCCAGCTAACACACTGATCCGTGATAATAAGCGACAATGTCGGTGAAGTTACACTGGTATCACACTATTATACACTCACATGCTGCTTCTATTGTACTGAGTCCGTTCTCGCTCAACAGTTAAGTTTGAGTTTGAAGTAGCAGCAGGGCATGATAGTGATGATGCAACCTGTCGTTCGTAAACAGGTCAGGTGCACTTTAAAAGGAAAGCCACGCCAGCCAGTCTTCCCTTCACCGATCTCATCCTCACTTATCAGTAATATGTATTTAATACCTCATTTAAATTCTTTATGTTGTTTTAATTTATGCCGACCGAGGACACTAAATGAAAGTCGACCAATGCTCTCGCGACTAGATTGACTGTGAGATACCTGGCGGTTCTTTGTCCGTCTAGCCCTAGTTATTCTTAAGGCCCGTTAGTGATACCTTCTGTTAGGCCAACTCTCTTTGTTTAATTGTTTTATTCAGAGGCCAACGAAAAGTCCTTTTGTACTTTGCGCTGATCATTTTCATTTTTTTCCTCGCCACAGGTAAAAGTTTGGTTTCAGAATCGAAGGACGAAGTTCAAGCGTCAGAAACTGGAGGAGGAAGGTTCGGATTCACAACAGAAAAAGAAAGGAACTCATCACATAAACCGATGGAGACTGGCCACAAAACAAGGAAGCCCCGAGGAAATTGACGTCACCTCAGACGATTAAAAGACTTAAACTGTTTGAACCCGGGACAGCGGCGTGGCTTGAAGGATGTCACGGATAAGGATGCTGTGTACTGACAGAGGGAGAGGGTAAAGCCAATATCACATTTTGATTCTTCGAGATCGGCAGCTTGAGGGTGAGAGATCCTGTTGGTGGCACTGCTGTCACTACAAGGGAACTGTCAATAATTTTCACGTTGCCAAGGCAAGGTGATTGACAGGTATTACATGCAGCCCCCCCCCATCACCACACTACCCGCACCACCTCGTCACCACTATCACAAAACATAGCTCAAATGCGCATAGGACATTTGCACTTCTGAGGGTTTTTTCCTCTCGTTTTATTTTTTCAAGACGTGAACCTTCCACATCAAGATACCAAAATATACAACTGTTTTTGTAAAACTTGAATTGCATGGTAGAGCAATGAATTTTTTGGTAGGTTAATTAATTAATTTGACCTTCTTTTTTTCAAAGTAAATTTGTTTTGATTCTATTTTTAATCTGAGAAATGTTGTGTGCTTCTTCCTTTTTTTACAACAGTGTGCAGTCTTTGAATTTATGATTCTCGTGTTAAAGTGATTGTGAAAACAATATGAAGTAGCAGTGCTGCGTTATAGTGTTTTTTAAGAAGTAAGACAAATTTTAAAACCAGATTATAAAAACTTTATTCAAGTTTACCACAAACAAAAGTAATTCTAATGAAAAATTCTCCATGACATTCCTTAAAAATTAAGCTTTACCATGACTCCGTAATCTTGGTGCGAATATATGATCGGGACTCGCCCCTCCTCAAAAGAGTTGCCTCGAAGGATTAATGCAAGAATTGACGGCCGCCTAGGCAGCAAAACTTCAAGCACTGAGCGTATTCCATGTATAGAGATACTAAAAGCTAATGTTTATGTTAAATCGTCTTTTACAAGAATGTAAATAATTTTGTGTTTGTGTTAAGTTTGCTACAATTTTAACACAAAGTATACTTCCAAGAAGTATGTAATTGTCAATATTTTGTCAATAAAGTTTTATCAATATGTTGCTCAGAATAAAATTACAGCCTTTTTGTTTTACAAAAAGAGGCCAAAATGAAACTTTTGTCCGGTATAGTGAATGGCTTAGGATGCATCCTTTTTTAGAAAATTATTATTGGACAATATTGTATGGGTTGCACTGGCAGTTGTGTTCTTTCGTCTCGGTCCCATGGTGTCATTGTCCTTCAGGACAAACAGGCGAGGTATCGTAATTATCACTATTTTATCAATGGAATATTCCACCAGCTGTCTAATTAATCTGAGCGTATAAAGAATGTAACGGGGAAACGGACTGGTTAAAATGTAACACAAATAGAACGCTTACAACGGTCTTGAGCTCGATTTTTCCACAGCGAAGTGCTTGTTTTTTTTCTTGCCTCATTTGCCGCTCAGTCTGATAGACTGGCATTAACCAGTTTTATTTCCATTGGTAGAAGAGCAGCGTCTGGTCTGTTCAAGCTACAAAGAGTCCTGCGAGCTTTTGTGAAAGTGCAAATCAGTTTAGGCAATTATCATACGAGTAATATGTGGGGGAAAGGGGATGCATTGCCCAGTGGTCCACTTTAATCTGTTAATCCGTGGATCCAAGGGGGCCTGGTTGGACATAATTTAGTACAATCTGACTACCTCTCACAACGCGATAAGAGAAGGTTTGCAATGTGCCGCAAAATAGGAGCTTTGTTTAAAATCTTGTCGGCAGCAACGGCTGGAATGTATCTAGCCTTCGTTCTCCGTTCTTGTTTTTTATTATACTAGCCTACTATGAATAGGCTATAGAATGCAAATATGAGTTTTATATTTGTATGTGAAACACATGTCAGTTCATCCATTAATTTGTATTGTGAATCCATTTAAAAAGCACATTATCCCTAAAAAGCCTAATCGCCGTTTTAAAAATAAAATTGCATGAAACGAGTAGTAGCCTATTAGCTATTTTATTTAGCAAACGTGACAAAATATTCCGCAAATCCCAAGAAAGACTATTGCTGAGCGTTTTTGTGTTGTCCCCAAAACTTTTAATCGTAGTTTGATAAAGGTTAAAATTTTCATTGGGCTATACATACACATAGGCTATATAAAGGGATTTTTGAACAGTCTGTGGACTATAACGGTAATAAAAAAAAATCTGCGGAGAATACTATTAGCTTTGAAAAACCCCTAAAAGCTTTATTACAAACCCAGCTTTGAAATAGAGGGATTAGAAGGCTGAAAGGGTCCCACAATAGTTAGAAGAAAAGGTTTCATGCTAATGAGGTTAATGCCCTTTGTATCTCCGGACTCCACAACTTCATTACTCCTATCTCGGGCAACACCGAGCGGCTCAGAGCCCACAATCCACTCGAGCTGTTCCCTACCCTGCCTAAAGAAGGATTTGATAGCAGCCCTGTTCAAACTAGATAATTATATCTTTTCAAGTTGGAATTAAGATAAAGAAAGTGCAGTGAAGGCGGTGAGCCTTGATCCGCTGCAAACAAATTTGGCGCACTTTCTCCCTCCGTTGTGCCTCAATAGACAGGACACCCCCTCGTTACCGCTCGCTCCCTTTTATTAATTTTGCGTTGCCGATTTAAATGCGCCTGGTGTTTTGCATTTAATGCTGGACAATTAGCTGAATTTAAAGAAGGGAAATTATATTTCGCCAAATAGAACAGGCTTAGAAACTTTTTATTATTTGTTAACGTTATTTGAGTTGAGAAGATTAAATTAATTTTAAAGGCCCAGTTAGTGTGCCAAACAAAGAGCACAAATGCAAGGGCATTAGAGAACCGAAGTAGGCTACTTAATGCAATATTTTCCATTTCTTATAGCCTTATTTTAAAGCATGTGTTTAATTTAATTATGCAACGTACTAATTATAACCATTATGATAAACTCGTGCGTTTAAATTATTCAAATATTGTCGAAAGATGCAATCTCTATCCACCCAAAAATGGCATTATTCGCAAACAGTTGGCGGTGGACTATAACTTCGACCTTGTATAGCCTAGACTAGGCCTATTAATCGATTTGCTTTTCTAAACAAGCATACGGGCCATGGGACACGCTGTATTGAGAACCTTCTGACCCGCTAGGTTACCTCGTGCTGCGATAACTTGTTTCAGAAGCAACATTAACTTAAACGTTCAACAACGCCACGCTTATGCAGAGGGAAAACGATCAATCACAGAGGGCCATTGCCATGATTCATCATACAGTGAGGAAAAAAAGTTGGTGTAGCTTCCAAATGCTTGCAGTGGTTTCTGAAATTGAGGTCTGGGTTTTAAACCCAGGTGAAAAACCTGCGCCATACGAGTGATGTTAAATAATTACCCGTCATTTAAAACAGCCTCCTATCAAATAACCCCAATGACCCAAAACCTCTAATCTGCAATTACTAGCTTTAATTACGTCCGCTGATCCTACTAAAAGGCAGTTTTACAGTACGCTGGACCGTCTGGACTCGTGTGCAAAATAAAGTTATGCCTGCTGCCAACCTGCATTATAGCAACCTATTGCACCATACCCTTAATTACCCTTCAAATTTTAAAAAAGTGCGATGTAGATTAAAGTGCAGACTGTCCTCAGTTCCACTTCGATTGTTGGTAAAAACATAATAGATGTTTTTTTGATTGAAGTTCCTGCACGGTCCAAAGTTATTTGAAGGCTTCTGCTTTATATAGGCTACTCTGCATGTCCAGTTGCAACTGGCCACTGAAGCTGGTTTGAGGTGATATTTATAGCGTGGACTGAAATGTGACGTCATGACAAACACAATCTATCCAGTTTCACAAATTGCTTTTGAAACTGATCCTTGTAATGGGAGAATGAACCCCCCTCACAATTCCCGCGGCCTTGCCATAAGGTACAGCGATAAATATACAAGACTAATGAGCAATTACAAAATAATCAGCCTTCAAATAGTTTACGTTACAAATTAAATTTCATCTTAGATTCTCTTTTTATTATTAACGAAGAAAAGCCCTGAGAGTTTCCATTGAGTAAATTTAGTCAACTACTTAGTACGGCACACAACGTAGTGCAACGAGAATTTGATTGAATTCATTTTTGTAGCCTTGGTCAAGTGCATTTTTTTTTGTGTAAATCTTGTGGCTTGAATCCCCCCAGCCCCTTCACTAAACACACAAATATCAATGGATCAAAGGTAAAACACGGGTAGCAGTGGTGACACTGCTGAGACTTTATCGATCCTAAGGGAGTCAGGGCTTACCTTATCCTGGTTATGGCGTTCACCTGCATTACTATGCTGCTTCAAAGGGTTACTTCGTTGGCAAATTTAACAGCATTACTTTTTTGGCTTTTTCATCATTTTTTCAGATGCAAAAAAAAAAAAAAAATGAAATCCATTGTTAGGTAATATGGTTAATGCGTCACCTTAAGGATAATATGATGGAAACTTTTTGGTATACTGTTATTATCGACTTCAGGTGAATGCATAAGTATTGAAAACAAAATGCATGTTTACAATCACCTCATTTTAATTAATGGTGACGCTGGGAATTTGTCTAGAAAAAACCATAGGAAAAAACCCTTTAAATCGCTCAACGTGGTACTGTCAGGAAAGCTATAAGAAGTCGACGGATTAATTTATGGAATAACCCATGTTTCCTGAACTAGATCTTTCGTATTAGGGTAGAATATGATCTTATTTATCGTGTCTACAGCTGTCAGATACAAAGGTGCAGAACTATGGCCGCAAATTTCCCCAACAGTCTACTAATAATATAACCCCAATAATATTTATCGTGAAAATACCGCCAAATATCAAAATCATGCGTAATCAAAGTAGACAATTCTAAAGAAATATTTTGAGATTTGGCAAGTTTTTTTTTCTTTTCATAAATATTTTCAGAAAGTAAGAAATAGCCTATACAGCATAGCTCAACAACATGGAGACAATGCAGGTAAAAAAATATAACGGGATAACACATTGTGGGTCATTTTAAGGGACCCTGCAGTTATTGCTGTTTTGGCTAACAACTTAACAGATCCAATGCATTTATAATTGCGATCATATATGTGTCTGCCATGATACAGACTAGGCTACTGGAACAGTTTTGTTGGAAGAAGAGGATGAGGAGGGAGAGCGCGTGGGAAATCTCTCTCAAATGTCTTTTGTTAACTTGGTAAAATCAAATTCAGGTGTTGATTTCTTATTAAATCACTGTTCTTATTAAAGTAGACCTATAATTAAGCCTCATCGCCTGTCATGTATTTAGACCTTTCAAGTGCATGCACAGACTGCAGAGTTTCGTTTTAAAAGGGACTCTTGCTAGTACGTTTTATATTACTTCTAAATTCATATATTAAAAGTGTTTTTAGTGTACAGTAGCCGTGCACGTAAAAATGTATTAAGTTTACGCAACAGACTTAAAAAGTGATTTTCTATTTATTTTATTTAATTTTACGTTTTAGGTGCTGATTTGGTAAACGTTATAGGCATTAAGTAGCTTAAGTACAATAAGTGTCCTTACTTTAAACTAATAGAATAACATCAATAGCCTAATCCCATACAGTAATTACATTACTGGAAAGTAAAAGAGACAACAACAACCCCTCGATGATATGGTAAAAGAACAGAAATCACTAACCCTAACCAAAACTTTAGTTTTAAAATGAACAATCTCTCCATTTCCGCGATAGTCTGTTGACAAATCTAACAGACAACTCATTTCTACATATTTTCGGTGTCTGAAGACATAGCACACAGACAGAGCGAGCGAGAGAAGAGGGGGAAGCTCACGCTGTACACTCGCGCACGCACATCCAGACCACAAAAATTGTAGGCCTAGAAAAAGACCTGTAGCACTTATGCCTATAGGGTTTAAATAACGGAATTTTAACAATACTGCAATTGCACAGTGTAAATCGGTCAGCTTGCTACAGTATCTTGGATCTCCCGCACAAGCCTGGCTATCTCACACAGTGGATTAAAACTAAATTCACCCTGGAATTCCCAGGTGCACTGCTTTAATAATTTTGTATTTGAAAGCAATGCACGCCTTTGAAAGTACCACATTAGTGTTGTGGTCATTACAACTTTTGGAATGTATAGCCTGTTCCATAAATGATGAGCCTTTTATAGCTAATATGGAGGAGTCAAAGCGAGCGCTTCAAGTGCAAGTGCAAAACGTGTTCCTATGGTTTCTCAAGTTAAAGTTTGTTTCTGGTTCGACTTTGTAGTAATAATAGTAATAATAATAATAATAATAATTATTATTAAAAAATATTGCCAAATGACATTCCCTTTAAAGTAGGCTACTAATGTATTCCACATGGCAGAACTGTACACCTGATAAAATATCTCTGGGGCCTCGCTGTTTGGAAAATCCTCGATTCGTTCCCTAAATAAAATAAACAATGGCTTCACTAAATATATCACATGTGTTGCCATATTGATTTGCCTCGTCTACTGCCCTCGTGGTCACTCTTCTCATATGTTGATGGTATGCTTTCTAACACTAGTTCATTGAGTGTGTGTTTGGAAAGACATCACTACCGCAGCCAGCCTTGACTTAGACAACACACTTTGTAGTACTGAAATAATTTTGTCCACCATTAAGGGAAAACTTTTGCAATTGCAATTTCTTCTGCCGATTTTTTTTTTGTACCTATTACACAATAGTGTAGAATATATTTGTGTGCCAATTAATGAGTGGTCGATGTATAACATGCACACTCATGCTAAAACTCCTACCACAAGGACAAGAATCTTGCATGGTTAAGAGTCAGTATATAGATTCAGTCTTTCATTATGTTAAATCCTGACCAATTCAAAGTATTTTTTAGGATATAACATCTGAAATTTTGATATCTTCTCACTTTATGTGCACTACTGGAACTGCTTGAAAATTAAGATCTTGATGAACACACACGCACACGCACACTGTGGTCTGGAACTCTCACAGAGTCATTTCATTTTCAGTTTGGGACTTGTCAATCCTTTGACATTTCTCATGCAGACAGAAAACACTAAACCACTTGACATAACTCACTGCCAGTGTCAACCTTTGAAAGTCAAAGACTCTATTCCTGATTCAAATTGGTGAACCAATCCCAAATGAACTACTGGTGCGTTGCCTAGACCGAACATTGTCGAACAGTTGCAGCACCCATGCAACAAAAAGAAAAATGTTGTTAAAGGGAAAAAAATTCTAATGATCCATGTTTAGCAAATGGAATTTAGTGGGAAAGTCTGGAGCAGAGAAAAGGAGGGTGGTGTGTATAATGAGACTGAAACGTTTGGTTAAAGCACTTTCTTATTTAAGAATGACTTCAGTTTGGGTGAGTATGTTATGAATACAGTTTTTATTGGAATAAATAATACTAATAACTAATAGAACTAATAACTGTACCTGGACAGTTTTGTAAATGCAGTGCAAAAAACTAAAGCAAACGCAGAATTACACTTTCAACCTTATGAGATATCCCAGAACATTTTTCCCCATCAACAGAACACTATGAGAAGAGCACAAACTGGAAAAAAGGAAGAATGATGTCACTGGACTGAAGTGTGAGGTTAATAAATGTTTTTAAAGATAATGCACTCTTCTGTATGTGTGTGTGTGTTTATGTAACTAAAATATGGTTTATACATATGGTTTATACATGTTTTCCCTTTATATACCAAGGATCTTCAAACATGTGTAAACTGTATTTTGGGCAAGCTGACAGAAATTTTGATTACATTGCATTTTCGCATTTTCAATATGATTATTAAATGCTAAACAAAACTAAAAAAAGACCCATTAGTACATTTAGAACTAAGTGCATTGGAGCTTTTTATAGTCTTACGTTTTGTGTTCACTGGAGGTTGCTTTTTAATCTAAGTGAGAGAAAAAGTAAAGCAGGCCACTTCACACGTGAAAGGTGGTATGCACATGTGTGTGCGTGTGAGAAGCTCTCTCTTTCTCCTGCCCAGTCACTTGCTGTCCTTTTAGGGACTCCAGAGGCTAGTTAAAAGGTGTCTGATTCTCACCATGAATCTAATTAGATCCTTGACTGAGGTCTTAACATTTCCTTGAAGAGAGGAAAGCGTGAGAGAGAGAGAGAGAGAGAGAGAGGATTGTTCAGAAAGGGGAGAAAAGGTGCTAAAACAGCAACTCATTTTTCCCTTCTACGAGCCTCCACCCTCATCTTACCGGCCCCCACTGAAGAAAAACAAAGACCAGCAAGCTAATGAAGTTGGTAATTAAGAGGCTTCTGTCAGGCACAATGGGTAATTAGGAACTTGCTTCCCTTGGGTGTTAGTGGTCCAGTCTCATCAGTGCTAGGGCCTGCGGTCTGACCAGGGACACTGGGATCTCAGACCCTTCAGGAAAACGGAGAGAAACGCTAATTTTCACCTCAGTCTGACCTGAATCTGTTATATCTCCCCCGCCTGCTATTCAGCAGTTTTTCCCACATTTTGAATCTCAGTTAGCTGAGATGTAAACTTGTTAGCAGGCAAATAGAGGAAGCTGTGTAAAAGAGCAGGTGTGGTTCAGTCGGACCTGTTCATTGTGTCATTGATGTATTTTGTTGGTGAAAAATCCCTATAGTTCCCCATTATACCTCATAAGAGATCTGCAGTAACACTCACGTTATAGATGACTGTTTTCTTACCCAGACGGTGAAG
The DNA here is from genome assembly GCA_004124795.1 of Poropuntius huangchuchieni. Classification (NCBI taxonomy): domain Eukaryota; kingdom Metazoa; phylum Chordata; class Actinopteri; order Cypriniformes; family Cyprinidae; genus Poropuntius; species Poropuntius huangchuchieni. Next base: position 9,511 of record SCHK01378404.1, on the reverse strand, counting down.
ATCAGTTTTACCAGGTAACACTGAAAATTGCATATTATATTGCTGTGACGTTGTGCAATGCATTTGTGAGCCTCCCCATGTTAATGACTTAGCCGTAGTGAGGCATCTTTCAAGCAGCCCGACCCACTCAGCATTCTGCGGGAACAGAGCTTTGCTCTAATTAGCACGTTTACTTTAGATTGCTTGACTGTGGTGCGGATAGAGAAAGTTCACTTGGCCTCAATTAAGCATATTTATCTCCGATTATCTGTCGGTAAGATTTCTGCCTGGGCAAAGAGATTATTTTAAAGAGGTGGCGATATGCGAGAAGGATGAAATATTCTGAAGGCGTGATGTCTTTCAGAGTAGAAAAAGGAAATGAAAGATTTAGAAATTGAATCAGCTAAAAGAAGAGTTTAAAGTGAAGCTAATTTGTGGGTTCCAGGCTCTGATGTGTGCACTTACACAGTCATTTTTTTGTTAAAAAAAGGGCGCCTTGCATTTTAATATATATTAATCTAAATAGAGCATAAATATTGGAAAACTCTCTGAATTTGACCATTGACCAAGAACAGATATTTTCATATTTGTTTTTGTGTATGATGGCTTGCATTTTAATGGATATATTAATCCAATTTGAGTGTAAATATTAGAGAACGCCGGGGATTTATTGACCTAATTAATTTATAAATGAAGAATACATTTTTGTTCATAAGTTGCTCAATGGCCCATTGAGCATATTTGTATGCCTTTGTGTTATTATGGTGCCCACTTTTCAACAGCTAAATTTGCCACACCTGCTCCACTGATGTGTTATTTGCCACTAAAGGGTGTGAGGCAGTCATATGGCAGAGCTTTTACCACCTGAGGCACAAAGTAATGGTGAAAAACACTCACTGATTATGTGCCATTGGTTGCAGCATAATGCTAAAATCTCCTGATTAATATAGGCTCTAAATATAGGTGAGAACAACAGTTTTAACTAATTAGCCACATCCTAGTTGTTAGCAGGCTAACAGCGACAGTCAATTTAGTTAAAAGTTCTTATCCTGGGTGTCAAACATATATCTGTATCTTTTTTTGTTGATGCTCAAGATAACATTATCATCGGTTATGGTGGTGATTTCATTTGTTGTTTTCACTTCAAACTTTAGCTTACCTCATTACATCGAGACAAGCCAGCTAATAACACAGCTTACATCTTTGTCTCAGCTCACTGCTTAAACCAGGATGGCTTAACCAAAGTCTCTCCAAAAGATATAGTGTAAACTGGATCCTGATCGACTGGCTCCTTTGATCCAGTCGTGCACTTTTACATTCCTCAAAACCGTTTACACTGTTTAGACGGGAAGTGTCCAGCTGCAGGGCACAACACCTGTGGTTTGAACCTGTGACCTCTCATCTAAGTGCGGCTGCCGAAGTTCCCTCTGCCTCCCGGTCAGTGCAGGGATCAGCGTGGACAGACAGCTGCATATCTCCTCATATCCTGTTAGGCTCCCTGTCATCTTGAACTGTGTATCCAGCCCTGAAGATATGTCACCTGTGCTCAGGTAAAAACAGCAAAATCTCTCAATAGTATCAAAAGGTTTATGTAAATATACACATACAAGATAACAGAATTATTGGTAAATAGACCACTAAAAGACATGAGTACATAAACACATCTGTGCACACACCTTTTGGCTATTCACTGTGTAACCATTAAGTGCAGAGCATATAAATATATATATATATATAAGTGCCGTCAAATGATTAATCGTGATTAATCGTCAAGCGATTAATTGCATCCAAAATAAAAAAAAAATTTGCGTTCTGGGGGTAAATACAATTTTTGGGCGAGGTTCCGCAGGTAAAATTTGCATTGCAGTTGCCAAATATCACTTTATTGGGGTCGCTTCAACCCACGGACATGAAAAACAACTAGCAGCCCAATTACACAGAAAATCTGCGGACTTGGCAAGTAACTTTCACGTACTCATGGCTGCTGTTGCCATTGCTGTACCACACGCTTGTAGAACATTTTCATGTAGGCTACACAATGTTTCTTGTTCAATGTCTTGTGCACATTTTTTTCTTTGCGAATGTTACTTTCGGGGCTCCATAGTAGGCTACTGCACAATGTTTGAGTTATAAGGGTAAAGAGATTTGAAATGCTTTGCCCGATGGAGGGGTTCAACTATTTGTGATTGACCACTAAACATTACAATTTAGATCTTTCGTTGTTGAACCAATCAGTTCAAAGTGTCAAATATGAAAACACAACGTAAAATAACTAATAAATAGTTTTACAAACACTACTGAGCTTTACGTTGACGTTTGTGTAGCCTAGCCTACATGACCAGGATATACACAATAGTTAGCCTATGTAAAGAAGAGAACGTGTGGAACAGGCAACCCATGTTAATATTCTAATTACAATGTTGTTTTATTTCACGATTTACAACCAATAGCTAAATAATTTGTGGCCCACGTGAACGCAGGCAAATGTTAGAATAAATATCATGGCTTGCTGGACCTGACTCTTATGTGACAGATTAAAAAGCGAGCCTATGTAGGGAATTCTGTCTGTTTCTCAGCAGGTGCCTGACAGATCTCTGAGCTGGGCTTTAACAGATGCCTCAAGCACCCTCTAACTTCCTCCTCTCGCATCACTCTGTGTCCGAAATTGCTTTGAGTGAGCGAGCAAGAGCATCGGTTTCGTGGGGGTTCATCCTTCATCGTCCGGCCTCGACCCTGCACCTCTCAGCGCCACAGGCAGGGGGGAAGATAAAGAGTCCTGGCCTGCCTGGCTGTAGGAATCCTAAATATTAGTGGCAGTAAATCAGGCCTCTATGGCCCTATGGGTAGCTATTATCTTTTTCTCACTAATAAATCCCTCTCCATCACTGATAAGCTGGTTTCCCTCCCTAACCTTGCAGAAGAAGAAAAAAGAGGTGTTTTTAACGAGGAGGGAAGAAGAGAAGAGACAGAGGAGGGCTGGGTGAATTGGTGGTTTTGAGCTTGTTGGTGAGGATTGGGGTTTATTGAGCTCCATTAATTTAGTATCAGTGCAATATTAGAATTGTCATAGCTAAATTATGTGTATGGTGCTCTGATACAGAAGGGTCAATGACATGACACTGTCTATTAATTTATTCGAAAGTTCATTAAAATGCAATTTAAACATAAACTGCCCTTAAATCATCAGGAAGAAAAAAAAATGAAACCTCTATTTAAAAAAAAACACACTCTATTTTCGCTATTATTAATATGCTTTCCTGCATATTAATATTTGGAAAAGGCTTTGTCTGGAAAAAACTGACTGAGGAAAAAAGGACCCCTGCAGACCCTGGACCCGTGATTGTGTTGAGGTCAATAACTCTTGTAAAAATTTTAGATAATTTGACCTTTTTATGAGAAGCTGCATATTGAGGTTGTAAAATATCATGTGATGCAATTACCCCAAAACCTAATGAAACTACTTGAAATGTATTTATAAATAAATAATGATCAAGATGTGTACACTAACATGTATTCAGAATGTAAAAAAAAAAAATCACTTTTTACTTGGTTTCACCACATGACATTTTTAGTTGTTAAAGGTAATCTTTTCTTGAAAATATTATAACATTTTCTTTTTCTTTCTTTTTTATATGAAAACAACATTGGCACGTTTAAAACTATTTTAAATAGATTTCTTTATCTTGGATAATCTTATACATCTTTGATTGATCCATGAATGCATTTTTGTAGAAAAATTTTATATTTGACCACATAAATTATTAAAACAAAATATTGTCCAGCCACAAGACTTTAACCATTTATGATTTTGATACTGTTTTTTTCAGCACTGATATTTAAGCCTAAGCAAGCTGTGAGACCTCTGATAATACAGATACCAACAAACATCAGCGCAGTGATTGATCTGGTTGTAACCTTCAGCTGGGTGGCGATTCAACAGTTTGCAGCAAGTCTTCAATAGTCTTGAGGCAAGGTTAGAGAGGTTGTGCGATGACAGGGGCCCATCTATTTGATAAGAGTGTTCTTTGATTGTATCTCCAACAGGTCAGAGTGTTTAAATGGCTTTAGCTGAGTTGTGGAGCAGGATCAGGCTGTTTAAACCAGAGATCTTTACATGCACTTTACGCAGTGATAAGCTACTGTGATAGCAGATATGGGGCGACTCCCTAGTGCAATACACAGAAAATGCTGCTGTATCATGAGTGTTGCATTTGTATGCATTTGCATTAATATTCTCAGAACTAAGTGGTGAGCTCTAATTACAAAAGTGATTACAAACATGTGCATATATCAGGGCAGTATTATTGCAAAGCCTATTTGCCACCTTATTAAGTGTAATAATAGTGTACGGCTAACAAACAGCAATTATAGAAAAAGGCAGCATACCACTGAGAACTGCACTTTTTTCACATCCTGGCAAGACTGGACCCCATTCAGTGCAAAGACTTAAGTTTAACCTCATTAAGAGAGCACACACTAGATACATAATTATTCCTCTGAGAATAGGCCTCACTAATACAAATTAGAGTGATAATGAAGCCACTGAGACTGGTCATTGCTGCTCCCTGAGCATCATGTGCAGTGAACTATTATCTAGAATTAGAGCGTTTGTTTACACTCACAGCTAAAAGCCTTTTGCCAATGTCCACTCATTTATGAACACAGGCTGCAGTGTGCAATTTACAAGGTATGAGTTTAAAGATATAGTCTGAATTAAGGAGCTAGTGTTCAGAACGTTTATTCAAATCATGGGAAATTCCAGACACAGGTGTTTGGCGAAAACAAAAACGCAGTCTCGAATCAAAACACTTGTTTGAGGAAAAACTTACGAGCAAAGTGATTTCCTTCCCTGGAAAGGACCTAAAGGCCTGATCGTAAAAGTTGCGCTATTCAAAACGCATCTGGTCTTCACCTAACAAGTCGATTTAGTCTGCTACTTCAAAAGATGTCTAAACGTCTCCTTGAGGGAAGGAAATTGTTCTCTTTTTGACGTCTACAGTGTGGACCATGCATCTGTGTTATTTCGGCATTCCTTCTCAGATCAAGTGACATCAAGAGTGCTGAAAGGCTTCTCAATAATGTCATATCGGAAACACTTCAGCTTTCACTGAGCACTGCTCATAGAGAAACCTGAGCCAGTATTGCTTAGAAAACTAGAATCTAAACCTCTTTACAATGTTTGCAATCTGTAAGATTATTTAATGTTCTGAGGAAGAGTCTGTTACGCTCACCTGGGGTGCATTATGTTTTGGTTAAAAAATACAGTAAAAACAGTAGTGAAATATTTTTACAATTTGAAAGAACTGTTTTCTATTTGAATATATTTCATAATGTAATTTATTTCATGAATCTCCGTTTGGTGTTTAAGAAACATACCTTGTTTTTGTTGAAAATAGTTTTTTTTTTTTTGTGGAAATCATGATATAGCCTAGGCTACAGTAGGATTCTTTGAGGAATACAGAACAGTATTTATTTCAAATTGGCCACGTTCACACAGCAGCAGAATACCGTTGTCATTCCTGTGTTTGAGTCCTTAATACGGTTACGTTCAACCGCTTTCTGTAACTGAACTCAAACCTGTAAAATTTCAGCACTCACAACCGCATTCTCGGAGCACACGCGCTGTGTGAACGGAACAGTACTGGACAACTAGTTGTCTGTCACATCATACAGTACGAGAGAGAGCCACTCTGCCGCACAAACGCGCGTCTGTCGTACGTGTTTTCGTGTGTGTTTTCGGTAACTTACAGTGACTGAGAAATGAGCTGTCATCTAAAAGTTTTAGATCCAGACAGTTTTCCACCAGAGCCGCTCCCGTCAGTTTTTTCAAATGCTCCGCTCTCCACCCAAGTATAAAAGCTGCTGTCGATTAATTAAGATTTGACGAAAGAACTCGCGGCTCGATTGTGATAAGACTTTCAGATGGACGTCGCCATTTTTGATTTTACTTTGGTCACTGTCGCTATGGTTACTGTTATGGTTTAAGGAATGCTTGACTCCCGTTGCAAGTTCATACAGACAGAATTCCAAATGCATCTGAAAGCTTCTGTGTGAACGGGACATTTCGAGACTCACGCCTGTAAAGAAAATGCGGTTGTCAATCCCAAAAACTGACAGTGTGAAAGTAGCCATAGAGTTTTGTGTAATAATGTAAAAAATTAGTTCCCTAGTTAAATTAGTTAAAGCAAAACAAGGGAACGAATTAGTAAATTGTAGCCACAATTTAAATAAAATGAGGGAACAAGTAATTAACAAATTGTAGGAACTTAATTCATGGCTAGACATACTTTGCATGTCATGTGCAGGGCTCTGTATAACTTTTTAATGGTACTATTTTCCCCTTTTTTACTCTATGATTATAAAATAACTCAAAAGGAATTTTAATACAGGAATTAAAGACAAGCTCATTAGGTGCATTTAAGTCAATATATGTGTGAATTTGTAATGTATTTTTAAATAGACAAACACACACACACAATTTATTTTTTTTCCCTTCATGAGATAAAGGCTACTTCAGTGAAAAACAACAGGAAATCAGAGGCAAAGCAATCATAACCCAGTCATACAGCATGTACACCATATAACCTGTTCACAATCACATCCCATAAATCGCACCCTCTATTGCATTCCTGCAGCCTGTACTGACGTTTTTCCCTCTGTATGTAAAGGCTTGGGCGGGTGCCAAAACTGCTTTCCGCGGTTTCACACATAACAACATTGCATCACTCAAAAATAAAGAATTATTTTAAAAGGGGTTCTTCTCTTGGCTGCATCTCAGGCAAAACAAATCTCTCTGTTTTGATAGCCATGTTGAGCCGACTGCACCTGGCTGTTCTGTGCAGAGCATATTCAGAGCACTCTCAGGGGCCAGACTCTTAGGTCACGGCCCCATATAAAACAGTACATCAGGAGAATTAAGAACCCGACATGAGAGACAACCCACAAAGTTTTTAATCCTTTGAAGGAGCTTGACATTTTTACCCAAAGGTTGATCAACCCCAAAGGGTGCTAATAAACTACAGTGACGAGTGACAAAAGAAAATTGGTTTCTGGATCCACAATTCTGCTGTGAAACACAACAGATTAGAAGGATAAAGGCCATTAACACTCAAAAAAGTTTTCGTCACATTTAAAAATAACAGGGCATTTTTGCTTATTCAAGAAGAAACAGATAATCCTTTGCTTGTGTGGGAGATGTTGGCCGAGAAAGTTAAAACAACATAAACTAAATTGAATCCTTCACCATTATATAAACAGAGTAATTAAATGCATCATCTGACCAATTGTATGTTTCTCTGGAAGCCACAAACCCTTGGTTCCTGAGCATGGAAAACTCCCACATCTGATACTATCTCTCAGCTCCTCAGAGAAGGTGAGTGCTACATTAAGTGGGTTATATATTTTCTCTGGACAGCTCTTTCGAAGTGAAGAGGAGTAAAGGAGCTGATTTTGGCCAAAGGCAAAGATAAGCACTAGGCGGGTGTGCAGGTTTACAACGTGTGTGTGGACGACAAGTCAGGCCCAGCAATCAGTGAGCAATCTCGGGTGGTGTTTAGTGGCCCCTAAGATCTAATAAACTGGCCCTAATTTCGACTGTCGAAGGGGATGTGTGAGCCTGGTGGAAAAAGGCTAGAGGGAAGGGATGTGTGGCTGTTTATATCTGAAGATAGTTGTAGCCGTACCCCAGACAGCACCCTCTACTGCAGGGGAAGAACACGTAGAAAAGGGAAAAGAGGAGAAAACAGACAGAAAGGGGATGGAGGAAGAAATATCACTCATACCTGTGAGGCCCTGCTGAGAGGAACAACTTACTCGATAAGGGGTTTTGTTGTCGGTCAGTATAGTCAGTAAAGAAGAAAAAAAAACTATTTAAACCACTTCAAACAACACTATTTAAAACAATTTAAAAATGTCCACTATTCATAATTTTCTTTTTCTTTTTTGTTAAGAAATGCAGAGGCATTAAATATAAAGTGGCAGTAAAGACACTTATAATGTTGCAAAAGATTTCAGTTTCCACAAAAATATAAGCTGCACAACCGTTTTCAACATCAATAACAACAACAAATGTTTCTTGAGCTCCAAATCAATTAGAAAGATTTCTAAAGCAAGTAAGTTCTGGAGTAATGGCTGCTAAAAATTCAGCTTTTCCATCACAGAATTAAATTACATTTAAAATTTATTGAAATACAAAGCTCTTATTTTAACTTGTAATAACATTTCACAATATTACTGTTTTTATGGTATTTTTGATTAAATAAATGCAGCTTGGATGAGCATAAAAACATCAAAAAATCTTAATTAAACTTTTAAATGGTAGCGTACTGTATTTTTCAAATTCAGAGTTTTCAGAGTTTTACATAAATATTGCTAGCATCCCAAAAGTTGTTCTGGTTACTCTTTAGCGGAATTATATTCTTTTAATTACAGTAACTCAGTGTAACAAGCCAGCATTCAGTGTCAGCGATGACAGTGCAGAGTAGCAGGACAGATATGCCACAGTTCATCACATGTACCTCTTTTTTAATTCATAGATAACTACATTCCAAATTTAATTAATACTGTCTGAGTTTAATTATACTACTGACCACTGAACTAGAAATGTCTTTGGTTTTCATGTCAGAAACACGGTTACCTTATATCAGCACACAGGTGAATGGGAGAATTGAAATAATATGGGACAGTTTGGCAGAGTGTGAGAAAGAAAGGGGTTGAGGAGAATGGACGTGTAGCACATTTGGTCTTGTCTCTCTGGACTCAAGTAGCAATGAAGAGCTCCCAGGGTGAACTGCCAATAAAGACATCAGGGAGAAAAAAAATCTCTCGCTTTTCTCTCTCTCTCTCTCTCTCTCTCTGTATATACATCTGTCTTCATACCTTTTTCTTCTCCTTCACTTTGCCCCTTGCTTCATTACTCTCTGTCTCCATTTGTTCTCTTTCATCTGTCTGTCTCTTCATGCCAGGGCAGCTCTCTTGCCTCCGCTGGCAGACAGACTGGCTGAAAGCAAAGGACATCTGGATCTAGGTCTGTGTGAGAGAGAGGGAGGATAAGCATGTGAAATGAAACAAGCACTGAACATTGTATGTGGTTTTGTTTGTACTGATATATGTAAGGGTTTGCATGTGGTTGTAACATATATGAGTGTTTGTATTTAGTAAAAGGATTCAGAGTAGTTTGTGGTTGTTAACAGATACCAAACCTGGATTTATGGCTCAGGTACTCATTATGTTAAAAATGACTCAGACCTCCTTAATACCACATAACAGAGATTATTGTTTCAATTACGTTTCCTGTAAAGCAGTGGTTGCAATAAAAACAGTATTGCAAAACCAAGAAAAATGTATAGTGTTATTTTAGGATGTTTGGTTAGCTACTCTCTAAGACCTTTACTTTATCTCACACTAATTAAAGCATATACAACATGCTAATTAAAGCATGAAATATCTGAAACATTTTACAGATATATTTAATATGAAACATACAGTATTAGAGTCAATATAAAAAATATAATGGTAAAAATATAGTTTAACT
>SCHK01378312.1:0-16960 GCA_004124795.1 Poropuntius huangchuchieni | reverse complement strand
CAAATAAAGTATCCAACCAACATCTTTATATGCTGGAATTCTTCTCAACTCAACAACGCCAGAGTTGGACGGTGCTTAAATCTCTTCTAATTCCAATGAAAATGAATGTCATTTTGTCATTTAACCTTCAAGTTATTTTGTTGCTTCAAATCTCTGCCAGTGAATGCACACTTCTACCATTTGAAAAAATATGATACTTACAGAGACGGTGGAGCTGGGTGTGTTTGTTCCATAGCCCGAGGAGGGAAGGGATGCCAATGACCAGCGTCGCCCATCAGTTCTACAAACACAGACATCCCTCAGTCCATTTCCTCTCAAATAATAACAGGTACTGTGTAGAATCATCATCAGTAAATAGCATATTCTAGATTGCATTGCATTGGATCCAAGACATGAGAGGAGGGTGGTACACTAGATAAAAGGAAAATGCTGAGTGAGTCATTTATTTTCAAAGTAGAGCAGATGAAAGACAGTGGCAGAGTAATCCATGAGCCGGGGCTGCTATCTTTTCGAGCAGTGCTCTGTGAGCAATTTCCTATGGGTCTCCTGGCTGATTGAATGATCTGATGATAATCGCAGGAAGACAAATGCCACAAACACTGGGAGGAGTGTTACATGGGCAGAGTGAATACAGAAGATGCCAAAAAAAAAATGGTTGTGCAGGCACATATCTACAGTGAACAGTTTAATGTACATGGAAAGGAGTGTGATGAACTATGGTTGATTTCTGGCACAAATGTACAAGAATAGAGTGAATCTCATGAAAACATGTCCAGGTCAGATTGCAACCCCTCCCACTGTAAAAGGAAAAAACAAACAAACAAACAAAAAAAAAAACCATTGGGATTTTTTTTTTTTTTTTGATTGTGACATTTTTTCCATAATAATTAACAGACATTTCCCCAAATTCTCACTTGCCATAATGCTTTTTCATTACTAATAATTACTATTAAAATAGTATTTAATATAAAAATTAAAGAAATTATTTAAAATATAAAATAAATAGTTTATTTGTTTATCATCATAAAAATAAAATTACAATGTACAATTTTGGTGAAATATGACCTGAAAATGTTTAAGACAGGTATCATGAGATTTGCTCAATAAATTTCATTTGAATTACCTGTCTGCTCTTAGTCCATGACTAGAAGATTATAAATAGTAAAACAAAAATAAATAAATAAATAAAATAATAATATTTGAAGTAGAAAAAAAGTATACAAATTTTGAAATAAAAGACCCATTTTTCACCCCATTCTGTCTGATTTCACAGAGTTTGATGTGACAGGTTAAATCTGAACTTCTGAACCATGGTTTTAAATATGTTCCCATCTAAAACTGTAGAAAGCTTGTCAGCTCCTGAGTTTTTCAAAAGCAGCAACCAAGAGCTTTCATCAGCCACATGCTCCACACTTCAAAGAATATTGTTTACTTGAACATTTTACTGATGTCCTGATAATCCTGACAGATCTGGACCACTATTCTAATAATACAGAGATTTATCTTTTAAATTATGGGTGCTGTAGGTAGTTTACACACTACGTTCATCTTTACAAATTTACACCACAATGATACAGTGTTTGCTTGCTCTCCCAAGTCAAAAGAGTCTCTGTGATGCTGTTGTCCCTAGATACAACTTGGATCCCACCTTTAAATGTAAGTATTGGATTTTTTGCCCATTCTTTTTACTCATACTCCAGGCAAAAACCCAGGAAAAGTCTCTTCAAAAGTGTACCATAGGTATAGATGTTCATGTCATTACCTGCGTGTGAAGGAGAAATGAGCTGAAGCACTAGGGGAGAAGTTTCTAGGGCTGTCTTGTGGACTGGTGCCTGAAAAAAAAAAAGGTTTCACACTTTTTACTGTGCCAGCAATACTCTACAATATTCTAACAATACTATTAACATTTTTTTCTGCAGTTATATATAGCCAATATATGGCTGTGCCAGCTGTACAATCTTTATTCTTGAAGGGATAGGCAACAATTTCAGTAAACAACAAAATTTTAATTTGGCCCCAAAACTATTACACTGCCTCAAATGCTTTGGATTATAATTAATAACAAATATAGACAGTCTGAGGCCCTTTGTCCTTTTTGGCAAACATAGGAGTCAGTTAAACCAGAAAGGTCCATACGCCATTGTCACCATATGTGCCCTCTTATTAGCTAAACCCCACTGTTTCTGGGGATTGCTTTTGGCAATATGGCCACAATTGAGGGTCTGGGAGATCCCAAATCACGGCCATTAGAGCCAGTATCCCACTTCCACCAGCAGAAAAACAGCCTTCTGCCCTGCAATAATTACAGATAATTAACCTGATTGAACAGGGGAAAGAGTTAATAGTTAATTAACAGACAAGTCTATGGCCCCACCGGTGTTGATAAAGAGAGGCCCCTGAGCTTTGCTGCTGGTGGCTGCTCATTAGTGGTGACTCATTTACTGATATTTACACACAACTGATAAACAGAGTCAGAATGAATTGAAATTAATGCAAATAAGAAACTAATAATGATGTGGAATTTGCATTTTATTAGCTGATATGAGGTTTTTCAATAGATGATGCCAATATCTACAAAGTGGCAGATTGCTGATACAGTGGCATGAATACAATATATCATCAGCCTGTGCATGTGCTTGAAACCTCACCTTTGTGACCGTCTGTTAATACATTTCTACAGTTTGTGCATTTGTGATATGTCGACTTTATCTCCTGTGTCTGTTTTAAGTTATTTTTGCCCAAACACCCACTTTGAACAATCTGCCAGTGATGTGCGTGTTCTTGTTTTGTGTTTGATGAATACAACATATAAAAAAATAATTCATACACATACAACATTTTTTAATTCAATACAATTTTATGTATATAAGATGCTAAAGATATTTTTTTTTACTTCTGTTCAGCAAATATGTATTAAATTGATCTAAAGTGACAATAAAAGATGTCTACATTGTTACAAAACATTGTTTGCACTTTCTATTCACCAAAGAAAAAAGTAGGACCCACTTTCTATGTCTTTGTCTTTTACTACCATGTACGTACTTACATTTAAAGTAATTATTTGATATAATCCACACATTGCATACATACAGGTTTTTATGTGTTTGTACTTGCAATTGAAAATATTTTCCTGTAATTAAATCTGTGATTAATTTCAATAGTTATAGTACATACTGATAATTAGTAGTAGTAGTCCTACTCCTAAACCTTTACCCATCAAACCTTTGCCATCACAGGAATATACTGTATTTTAAAATATATTAAAACAGAAAACACGGTTATTTAAATTGTAATAATATTTAAAAATATTACTGTTTTCACTATATTTTTGATCAAATAAATGCAGCCTTGTTGAAAATACTTCAGGTAAAACAATTTAAAAATATCTTTCAGATCCCTTAATTTATAAAATAAAATGATAAATGTATTATACTTTATCCTCACATAATTCATGACTCAAGTCTATAAATGCTGTGCTAAATGGTATCTGAGAGCATAAGCTGTTATGAGCCAGCTGACTAATTTCATGACTATAAAACTAAAGTGACGTTTAATCACATTAATACACTGTAATTAAATCAACAGTAATGCTGAATGTTCTTTAAAGGTTTCCAGCACAGAGGCAGCGTGTGCTCAGTCTGCAGAATGAGAGAGATGAAGACCTAGTGTGCAGCTCATGAATCAGACACAGGATCGCTGCTTGAACACACTTTTTTCTGCAGTGCTTTATCGAGTTTTGTGAGCCTGGCCGCCTTAAAACAGACTGCTTTCTGCGACACTAGTAAGTATTAAACCATGCCCTAACCAGGTGTGAAGCAAGAGATAAATAGTTGCAAGCTAAACAGTGTAATATAAAGCTAATACTGTATTAGAGCTTTCATCATGGCCTACACTGCAAAAATAAGCATCCAAGTGTCACTTGGACAGACTCAACACTGAAACCATCAGTAATAATAATCACACATGCACATACGCAAACAGACAAACACACTGAACCGGTTACCTGTGTGTGACGACAGAGGTGAGTGTGGTCGAGGAAGGGCTGATGACTGTCCACTCCCTATCAGACTTTTTCTGTTGCTTGTTCTGCAGCTAGAAAAACAAACCAAAGCATTGTGTTTTGTGAGCAGACCACTGCAGTAATACCTTTGCACTACAGAAAAACGACAGCAGCATTAAGACAGGTGAGCCATTTTAACACCTGGTCACACTGGCACAAAAACAAACGTTTAAAAAAAAAAAAAAAAAAACAGAGAGGCATCGATANTGAGCCATTTTAACACCTGGTCACACTGGCACAAAAACAAATGTTATAAAAAAAACAACAAAAAAAAAAAACAGAGAGGCATCGATACTTTGTGAATAATTCGCATCTGTCATGGTTAACATAAAATATCATTATAGAAAGTTGAAAGTATCATTATAGATAACTGATTTTATAGATGACCTGCATAGAAGTAAATAGCAAATATAATTTACTGTAACACTGCTCTGTCTGAAATATTATGCTATTTCATTTTTGCAATTAAAGTGAAAGATGCAGTTATTTTTGTCGTTGTGTTGTTTGCTTATACAAAATATTTACTGTTAATAATAGCCTACTACTGGTGTTATACTTTGTCATTTTGATTAGAGTTTTTTTAGCGAAGAAATAGATGGCATTTTTTATTTTATATTATTTCTGAACATATAGGATATGTTTAAGACAAGTTTGAACAATATTTGTTTTTTATTTGTTTATTTTTCTCTTTTCTGCAAATATATTAACCAAGTAATTTCAAGTTATTTTAAATGACCATGCTGACCACTTCATGTGTGGTGCACTTGGAACAGAACTTTCTCTAACCAGATGTTTAATAAAAAAAAAGAATGTAACATGAATTAGGTTGCACTTACATATTTAAATTGACTAGTTAAAACAATAACAATAACAATGTCAAACATTCTAACATAATACAATTATATATATATATATATATATGTCATATGCCAGTCCTGAGAAACAGAGTAATAGCTTCAGCAGCACAATAATAGAGGACAGGGTGAAATCCTAGAGGGGAATTGAACATGTGACTGTGGCCTCTTCTCTAGCCATTGATCCCAAAGCTGGTGTCTGAATGGCAGCTGGGCAGACATCACAGATGACATTGCAAAGCCCTTGTGATCATCACCTCAGCAAAGAGACTGTGAAGAGCAGCTGCCAGTGAATCTATCACATCCATAGAGGTGTAAAAGGAATAGCTAGCCCAAAAGTTATAATTCTATCCTCATCTACTCATTTTAAATGTTGAGGAGCCCATAAAAAGATATTTAACATAATGCCCAGGCTGTTCTTTTGCATGGAATATGACTTTTAATGTGAACCGTGAAAGCATGAATAATTTATTAAGTAAAAGGCCATGAGAAATAAGCGTTGGCCACAGCTTATTATGGGCAGGAAGGTTAAGACAGTTGAATATTCCTCTCTGAGTTAGAGAGTCACCACATTAGCTGAAAATGTGCATGATTTTAGTAAAACAACAAACACTTTCCAGCTTTTAGTGAACTAGGATGAACCAGGCAACAATCTTAAGTACTCAAGCAAGACCTTGACTACTACCAGTAAAGAAGAATATGATTCATACAACATATAGAAACATAACAAACCACTGAATAATGTGACATTTGTCTACATATGCAAGAAAATCGAAAAACAATTTAAGTAATTTTCCTGAATGCAGGTAGAGAGGCGGGTGACTCTAAAAGGGGGAAAAATAAATCAAATGTCAAGTAAGGAAAATGGCAATGAATCAAATAATCATTTTGAAGCACTTCAAAGGAGCCGTATCTTACATACAGTATGAGTGCCATTCTTGTTTTAATATTTTCCCTCAAAGCCCACTTGTGTTATTCAAGGTTTGTTGCACTAAACACAGATGCAATTTAATTTTACAAGACCATTTTCCACCTTCCATCTAACCCTTGGACTTCAGATATGTAGAGACATGCAACTTGAATATGCAAATATAGGCAGTCAATACGGTACTTTAGTGAGCTTACGGTTATGATGTTAAGATGACGTAATAAGCAATTTTTGCATTAAATTGTGTTTTAAACTGGTAATCGAGTTTTAATAATTTGAAAGTTAACAGTATACCTTTACTTTAAAAGAGCAAGGAAAGTCCTGTCATGAAACGACCCCTTTAAATATGTAGCATGATTCAGTATAATATCTGGTTCATGAGCGCTCAGTTAAAGAGGATCAGAGTTTGCTATTTATACAGCTGCTACACACAGGCAGATTAGAAACGGACAGTGCTCAGCTCCACACTTCTTGCTGTATAGCTATAATGAAAATGCAATAGCGATATGCTACATTTGAAGGAACCCCACGCAAAAATGACTGTAAGCATGTAATAACTGAATCAAGTATCAGTCACTGTTTTTCCACTTGACAGCAGACATTTTGCTTTCATCACTGACTAATCATTCAGGCATTTACAGACACTTTACAAAGGCTAATTGTAAAGCCGTCTCTATAATGATTCTTTGATTGGCTTGGCCTCAGTCAGTCCTTTCTTAAACAGACTTAAATCCATCATTGTTCTTTGCATATAAATACAGTATTCATTATATAAATGTTAATTAAACGATGTTCAATTTATCAAGCACCAGCAAAACATCTAGTAACTTCACTTTTAAACATTGCCTGGAAGTACGATTTATGCAACTATATCTTTCCAGGCCATTCAATACAAAAATGAAACAAAAGAAAGCTCTGATTACTTAATTACTTTACAAGTGGCACTTACGTATCTATCTCATGTCAACACATGATAGGTTTCATTTACGGCCAACATTTCAGAATACTGCAGATATTAGGTCCACTATTTGACAGATGGATACATTGTGCATTCCGTTAGTATATATGCAACATTAAATTTAGTTCTTATATTACTTTATTGAACACTGAAGGAATACACCGCTTTGCAGAGCTGAGTGCCTTTATCAAAGTTACTACAGATAAAGACATTACTCATTACTGAAACCTCCACCCAGTGCAAACCAATAAACAGCACTGTGAAGAAAGCACAATCATATTTTCTTTGCATGTTCTCCACAACTAATTTATTTAAACAGATTCAGTCTGATTTACTCAGCCTGATGATACTAATCGGATCATCTGTATCATCAATGGTAAAATAGGTCATTCCCAGGATTAAAAATGCGCAAGATGGAAAAGCACAAGCAGAAATGCACATGAATGTTTGCTAGCAAGAGATATCTACAGTACGGCTGGTTGGCCTTTTGGTGAAGGTTTGGTCTTGTCACATGAGAGGTGAAAAGGATACGGCGCAACTTCAGCATTTCCTGCGAGAGTGGTGTATCTGACTGTATCTGTCAAATAACATTGAGATGCCCAGCTCTTCTCAGGAGGATTTAGAGAACAATCCATTTTCCTCGCATTCAACATGCATATTTAGGCAAATGCGCGGTAATTACACAAGTACGTAAACATCTTTTGTGCCTGCTGCATGGACTGAACAATAACGCCCTGATTACAATCAAGAGGTACTCCAGTTCAACATTCACAACGGAAATCTAACACAATAGAAAACACAGCACCTGCATTACCATATTGTTCTTGTCTACCCTCAACTGACTTAATTCTTGATAAAGATTTACCCCCTAAAAACCCAACAAAAGCAGTGACAAGCAATCAACTCGGTTACCTTTTGGAGCGCCGTAATCTTGCTCCACTAATAAAGTGAGGCATAGAAAAGTTGGAAAGTAGAGTCCATAAGCTGGAGTCGGACATTGTCCCAAAGTCATGCCCCCAAAGTGCTCTGAGCTGTCTTGGAAAAGAGAGTGAGGAAAAATGCCTGGCTTCCACGAGAAGTAGGCACCCAACGCAAGAGTCCCGGGAAGTCCTCCCAGCGCGACGCTCTGTCACTACAGAGGTTCGTCCATGCACATCTGCTGCTCTCTGCAGCATACACAGGCTGTCAAGGGGGACAGTGTGTCCTTTGAAGTGTCCTAAATCGAAGAGTGTGAAAGCTCCTCTGAGCTGTTTCCTATTCAGGTCATATCCGCTCCTGCTCGAATGCTGGGTGCCTCTGGGACAGAGGGACAGGACCGCTTCCAGCAGGATGACTTTTTGTTTTGATGTGAAAGTCGCACGGCTCTGCTGCTATCCCGTAGACTCATTGAGGCTCAGGCGCACTCCATATCGTGTAACAGGCACCTACCGTACCACATCCTGAGGCGGGGAGGGGAGAGGAAAGGAAAGGAAGGGAGGGGGGCGTGAGTCAGAGCAGCAATGCATCATCAGCAGACGACGCAGTGAATGCAATCACGGCTCTCCCCGTCTGGCCCAGCTCCAAAACCCATCGGACCATTTGAAATGGAAATGCACAGCTTTTCAACCATAACCATGTGCAAGTCCTGCACCCTGTAGCCAAGCCTCTTCACCTCTCTTTTTTTTTTTCCTTCTCTGGACCTGCCATATGAAGAAAACCACCCTCTCTCTTCCACTTCAGCACCTTTGATCTCCTCCTGTTCTGTTCTTCAATCTGCTCTTTTGGCAGGCAGGGACACCGAGAGGCCCAGCCTCCCTGACACATGACAGATGAAGTCAGAGGGGTGGAATGGGGCCACTCGCCCTCGACAATTAACCGTTGAATGCAGAGGGGCCGGTAGCCATTAAGGTGTGAGGTAAAGGACGGCACTACGAGGAGACAAGTTAATAGCATTCAACTAAACCAGGCACACAGACAACTAATCAAACATTCAAAGAGTGCTTCAGATATGGACATAATAACAAGGAAGGTGGTCACGCATGAAGAGAGCAAAGTCTAGCCCAGTCATCTCACAACTTTAGTCTCATGACTTCTTATCTCTTCCTGCAAGGCTAGTGACCTATAGAAACTTGAATCTGGGAACAAGCCAAGCCTCTTCTGTGTCAGCCTGTGCTCTATATCTGTATGCACTGTTTTTGGTGCTCCAATTTGGAAAGGATGAACCAAAAACAATAGCAGTAGTCTGATTCAACCAACTCTTTAGTTGTTCAGTAACATTTTTATGAATTTGTAAAATAAAAAAAGATAATAATAATTACAACAGCTCTAATAATACATTTATTATAACATTTTTTTTTTCCATTAACTGTTCCCACCTGGTGGAATGACCTGCCCAACTCTATCAGAGCGGCTGAATCCTTAGCCATCTTCAAGGAACGGCTATAAAACGGCTTCTATCTTTATTTGACCCTCTAACTCTAGCACTCTCTATTCTATTTCTATTTTGTCTGTCGTCTTTTTTTTTTTTTAAACACTTGATCCTTTATCAATTGCATATTTATTCTCTAACTGCTAGCTTTTCTTGAAAAACTAACACTAGCATTCTTTTTTCTATTCTATTCTATTTTATATCTACTTGTATCTTTAAAAAAAAAATAGGTTTCTTTTTTCTATATTCTATCTAAAAAAACTTCTTACTGTACAGCGTTAGGCTAACTGAGACTTGTCATAGCATGTTGTTGCTCTTTTGTTGGTTTTGATTGCTTCTATTGTCCTCATTGCTTCTGTTCAGCAAGGCTGCATTTATTTGTACAGAAAAAAATAACTGATTCAAGAAGGGGGGCTCAAAAATGACAAAAACTATTAGTTTACTAACTTATTAATTTTAAGCTAAATTGTGCCTTGTTAGTATAATGTCTGCTGGAATATTCAAAAAAAATGTTCAGTGTAAAGAAAATATTTTAAAATTGTTTTGGAATTGATTTTCTTCTCCAAAAAGCAAGACAAAACAGTAAAAAGCACATTTTGGCCATTTAACTTGTGCAATGGAGAAAAAA
This sequence comes from Poropuntius huangchuchieni, assembly GCA_004124795.1. Classification (NCBI taxonomy): domain Eukaryota; kingdom Metazoa; phylum Chordata; class Actinopteri; order Cypriniformes; family Cyprinidae; genus Poropuntius; species Poropuntius huangchuchieni. The sequence goes on along the minus strand of SCHK01378312.1, from coordinate 7,125 downwards.
TTGGCAAAATACATGGGGTAAAAAAGTGAAAAACCATGTTTAATATCCGGCCTTCGGCCCAGTGTTTCATTTTATTTGGCTTCGGCCAAGAATTTTCATTTCAGTACATCCCTAGCTCAGAGTATACCTTCCTTGTCTGCATTCTGCTTTGGCTTGCAGAAAATCTATGTGACATCATTTTATCAGCACAGTCTGCTGATATCTGTGTGCACTGTCTGTGCGAAGCCTGATTACTGTGACCGTGTAGTAAAAGTGATTTGAGGGCCTGAGAGAAAGATCCACTAGATCCATCCGCACTCTGGAATGAAGTAAACTCACTGTGGAATTTTCTTTAGCTTCAAGTGGGCCACTCATTTATCAAGTAATGGATTTTGCACTCTCAAGGCTTTTCATATTATTTTTCAGAAACCATGAATATGAACGTTCTGTAATGCAGTCATGACCTCCTTATCATCTGAACAGTTTCACAGCTATTGTGTGTAAACACCAACTAATCAAACTAGTTCAAACAGCTCAATGACCCGACCTGATGACAAGCAAAGACATATTGGCTGTGCTGTTCACAGTTTTTTGCATGTAGAATTCTAGAACAGGCCACAAAGCATTCTAGCAACAAAAAAAGGAAGCAAAGCTGTGAAACAAAAGGAAGCTTCAACAAAATGTGATGATTCTCAATTTTCACTCAAGAAATGAATGTAGATTCAAGCAATCAATAGTCATGTTTATACCTTGTCTTAAAACCTGTCCTGAATGATCCTATTACAAGAGTGTTAGCTGAGGCACTTTGCTGTTAACAGGTAACAACATGCGTCTCAAATGAGTATCTGGTGACCATTTGTGATCAGATTTCAAAGGAAGGGGTTTCTGATTTTGTGACTACACGTATTTACTGTCAAGAGCTCCAATGCATGTTCATAAAGCACAAAGTCATCACACTTGCTTCAAAGTACTAATATAATATAATGGAATAGAATGTAATATAATATAACATTTGTCTAAATGTATTTATGTATTTTTAAAGGCACATTAATGCATTTTGTGTAAACTCCTCATGAAACGTACTCTAAATTACGAAACCACAATCTTGGTTAATTCACTGTGTTATCAAGCCTAAAAAGCATACTACTCAAAGTCTTGATTTCTCAAAAATCCTTCCTTTGTCTTTGCCGTAAAAGTAATCGCTGCCACGGTTCCTCATTTTTAATCTTTTGAAATGACCTGGATTTCACCAAAAATGGTGCAGAGCTCTTTCCACCAAAATGTTCAATGGCCAAAGCAGCAAATCCTATTTATCACATAAAAGAGGGCGAATGAGAGACTCACCAAAAAGGATGGGGGAAGGGGGTGAATATAAGAACGTTATATAAGCACAAGAAACAAAGCTATTCCCCACAGTTTTAGACAATAAAATCCCATTCAAAGATTTCAAACATAAAAATAATAAAACTCAAAAGAGGTAAATGAATAAAGACCCTGTGCCGTTTCGATCACTGAACACCATGCTTTAATTTTCAGTGGCGGAACACAGAGCTTTGAACTCGGTAAGCCTCAAAACAAAATGGCTATGTAAAAGAAGCACGCGCTTACCTCCAAAAATGAAACGCGTGCAGCGGGCTGCATGGGCTGCAAGGGCTTGTGGGAGTTGGGCTCAAGCTTCGTGGAGTGAGGCTGGAAGTCAAATTGAGTTTTGTGAATGTTCATCATGGACAAGAACAGTCTCTCTCAGGATGTAGTTTTTGAAGTTGAGAGCTTATATGAGTGCAGAGACATACATGAACTGGCATGCATTAACCACAGAGCAGCATCATGCATGACCGTTGAAGGCATTTCGGGTAAGAGACCGTTTTGTGACGAGGTTGCCACAACAATGGTCCATTTCATTCCATCGCCTATGCGTGAAATGGTTTTTTTCATTGTATACTTGTTGATATTATACAGACTGGCCACATGTTCCAATTGAATTAACATTAAAACATTCACAAAAATAACTTTTTAATCTACAAACATCATGCGTTTATCAAGCATTGCTTTTGCTGAGAAACAAAACACGTCAGGTGAAACTGCTGAGCTGACATGTCCAGGAGATACGCATGTATCTGTATCCTTAGCAACAGCAGCCATGATGCAACACCTGATCACAGCCGCAAACATGCATCTCTTGCGACCCCTGTAAACAAAAACAAAGGCGTCTCATCTTATCAAAACATCAATGGCCAATCGAGGATGACGAGAGATTAACCGTTTACGTCGCTGCACCAAACACTACAGTGTGGTAACAGGTCGACAACAAACAGGCCTTCTCTAGGGGGATTCAACCAGTTAATTTAGTAAGCGATGGTGATCAAAAGCTACAGTATAAATGCTGCGAGAGGAGATGTCAGCGTAGCAAAACAGAAAGGCAGGTCACCCAGCTGCTGCGCAAGTCCTTCTGGCTCTAGTCTGACAAGCCACGGCTAGAAGATGATCCTGTATTGATCTAGCATCATCGTCTTTTATCCAAACATCAGCCCGTTCCATAAAAATCACATGCAAAGCTGCCGCAAAGGGACACTAGCTGGATCTACACAAGCTAGCAAACCTATATTTACCCTTCAACACATGCCGCAGACGCTGCTACTGTGGTAATGCTGCACTGCTCAGCTCAGATGTGCCGTCACCACTACAGCGACAGACACACTGCAGATAAACAGTCTGCTGTCATCCCAGCCAGAGAAGACGTGAGAGAGAAGGGAAAATACTCACTCCAATGTCAACCCTGGAATCCTCAGCCTCTCCCGCTGGGCTTTCATGGTCGTGCTGCACTCGTTCACTCTATTGTGTACATGATATATTCACTCCGCTCGTCTGCCCGCACCCCCATGCGCTGACAAAGAGCCAAAGCCAGGCTCTGGTGCGGAGAAAGCGGCTGAGAGCTGCTCACAGGGGAGGAGTAGATACTGGGGACCCCGCGCTCTGAGCCGTTCAACTTCCACCCCAAGCTGTCAGATGTGATCATCAACTGCCTGTGGAGGGCAGGGAGGCTGGGCGACAATGCTTTTTCCCCTCCCCTGTCGCTCACGCACCAGCACTAAACAGATCTAACGCCCCTCCTCCACTGAGGAAGGAGACTTACGTCAGCAAAGCACAGTCAGAGGAGTCTACAGTACATGCAGCACTTCCTAACTGCAGCAGGGCTGTTGACCATCATTCAGGTTGTTGGTGTTTTTCCCACATTACACTGCAGCATATCTGTCAATGTTCAATATAAATGTGCGAAATAAGCAATAAATGCCTCAAGAGAAGAAAGAGAACCCAAGAACAAGACATGAAGACACCTCATTAGTGATCGCTCTTAAGAGTTAAGTATTTGAGCAAACCTTTAACACAAAGTATTCATCTTTGGTGGGTAACTCATTCAGCACAGCTGCTACAGATATGAATCATATCTCAAATCATGTGCTGTTATTTCTCTAAGCAATAAGACTTTTGGTTTTACCTGCCAGATAATAAAAAGGGCAAGAAAATTCAATTGAAGGAAGGACTTAAGCTATATTTAGAACAGAGTATCACAGAGATTTAGAGGTGGGAGTTTATAACTTGGACTAGCACTGAAGTACACTAAAACTGTTCAAATTAACATTGTCATTATTTAAAATAAAATAAAATAATTAGATAAAAAGCTTAAACATAAATATATGCTGTCTTGCCCAAAAAAAAAACCCTGAAAAAAAATTATAATTTAAACAGCAGACAGTCCAATTCCTGACCCTAGCTTGGTTTGTAGGTTTCTTTGGTTCCTAACTGGACTATGAGACGTAACTATAATATCAACATTGTTACAGTTTCCACAGCTCAAAGTGAGCAGCGCATCAAAACCACAGAGCTGTACACACTACAACTGTTCAGGGTTGTACAACAAAAGCAGAAACACAGTGAACAGCAAAATAAATAAAACAAATCAATTAAATTTCCAGACTTCAAGAGGAAAACCCTAGACACCGTACAGTACCTTTTCTCAGTCATAAGGCCTCCTGCCATAGGTACTGAAATGTAAAATAGCCTGATAAAACATTTTCATCTTACCTTTTAAAACTCATATCTAACTGGGGTCAACTAATGAAATATTTTATGATTTTGTATAAAAATATACCACTGCTTTGGAGACGGAAATTTACAGTAACTATTCCAAAAAAGTATTATCCAGGCCTCTGCTGGGAAGGAAAAATAAATTTAATTGAATACCTCTGCTTTAGGAATATGACAAAACATAAATTTTCTAGAATGCCTGGAAAAGAATCTTGTGATTATGATACATGGAGAATATTGCACTAGTCTGTACCAGGCACTGAGTTTCACTGGGGACAAAGGTGCTTGGAGACCGCTGCTATAATGAGCTCAAGATTTAACAAGCAATTTAACCCGAGTTCCGCTAAAGACCTGCTAATGAAACTCATAAAGCCGGGAAAGGCATCAGACCTGAAACCACATGTGTCTTCCTGCTTAGCAACATCAATATGCTCCAGTAAAATGAGAGACATATTACTCAAAACTCTAGAAGATGTAGGAAATGGCTAAAAAGATGAAGACTTGCTGTAAAATTAACACTTGTCATGTGATAAATGGGACTGAAAAATGGCTCTGGCATACTTGAAAACATTACTAACCAAGTACTGCAACATCATGTTTGAATACATNATGTGATAAATGGGACTGAAAAATGGCTCTGGCATACTTGATGTTGCAGTACTTGGTTAGTAATGTTTTCATGTTTGAATACAAACATCACATTTGAAATCTACTTTGAAACAAGGGTGCCAATAAAATTAAGAGAATCATTAATAAATAAGTCAAAAGAGTCCCTTTTTATGGGGACAAAAACCTATTCACTTACACTCTCATGGTTGGACATAAATGTTGGATTTCCATGTGTACTTTGTACTTTCTGCAACATGTGCTTGAGTGCAATACTGGGATTACTGTAACTCTGGACACCACATTTGGCATGATCATCTCTGTTTTTTCTTTTTATTTAAATGCACACTTAAAATCTTAAAAGTTCTATGTCAACAACAATCTTTAAAGTGTTCAGGCAAACAACAGGATGAAGATTTACATTTACATTAATCATTTAGCAAATTAGCAGATGCTTTTATCCCAAGCGACTTACAAACGAGGGCAAAAGAAGCAATCTTTTGCAATATTACAAAAGGCCCACTTTTGTAATATTGCAACTTCAATTTTAGCTACACTAAAATAAACCTGTACTTGTTTTTTAGCCTTTAAGATCACATTTACACAACTAGTAGGTCCTGTTGTTCTGTCCTGCAGTGTTGTTGGGTGGTATATTTTGTCTGTTTAGCTGGCCATAAACTTACTGTACATAACCTGCACACTTGCTTCAAGGGACTTAACTTTTTTTTTTATTGGACTGGATAAATCAACATAAATATTTTTTTTCTGTGATTGGAAATAAGTGTTCTGTGATTGGTAATATGTGTAGATCATATTAAGGTACTGTTAAATACTTTGATTAAATTCGATTTTGAGCTTGTTATGTCAATGTTGTAGTTTTACAACATTGATAGCAAAATTTGCCCGTGCACCTTACACATTACATGAATGAATTGTACTTCTCATTTGTAGCAACATACTTTTTTGGCCATTTTTGTCCGTGACAAAATATAATGTTGCTTTTTAATGTCTTATTTGTTACAATTTTGAGTTTTAATTCAAATTACATGATTATTACAGTAAATAAGTTAAAGTTGAATTAAAAAATAAATGATTTCTTTGAGAATTTTAAATCATTTGTCATGCAATATTTAAAACTATATTTTAAAATATACTTAACTGGTTCTGTTTTCTTGTCTGGGCTTAAGTTGTTTGCTCAAATGTGTGCTTGATGCATGAGGGCGAGTTGATAATGTTCTGGAATGTAGGGGTTATACATGCTATTTACATGATAAGTAGAGCATAATAATCTGCGCATATTTAAAGTTGCGGAATGTGTGAATTCTGTAAAATGTGTGAATTCTGCAAAATTGCTGAATTCTTTAAAATGTTTAAGATTGGGTTTGACTTGCATTAAGATTATTTAGCCTTAAAAATAATCAGTGTTTTTTCCCTCCATTTCAGAAAGCAACTAGACAGGTAAGGTCATAATTTTATAAATGTATATGATGTCATTGATGCCATCCAAAATGGGAACAGAGACTTTGAGATGGACTCTGATACAAATGATAAAAAGTAATATAAAAATGCCTGTGAACTGGAAAAGGAAAATAACCACCCATTTATGTTGGCCCAACTGATGATTATGTGAACATCATGCCAACAAAACCAGGCCATTTAAGAACACAGACCATGCCCCGTAACATACAGTATATAGCTGTCTGAAAAGGATTTTATCTGTCTCAACATTAATTTCTCTGATGAGGATATCACTAATGATGCAGTTTCCCATCATACACCACTGGAGTACTTCTGAAGGTTTGTGTCAGAAGACATGATCAAGGCTCTGACAGGTAACACCAGTAAGTACAGTTTATTTTATAAAAATTTATTANATGATCAAGGCTCTGACAGGTAACACCAGTAAGTACAGTTTTCAAAAGAAAGGAGCATTTATAAAATCATTATGAGACTATGGGAATTGAACATGGCTATGAACAGAGCTAGACATTGGAAATACCAGTAACTAGTTTTGATTGAACATTTTTTTTTATAATAGATATAATATTAATAAAAACATGACTTGTCTGAACATACCAAAATATCAAAAATGTTAAAACTCATTGATTTCTGCATTTGAGGCCTCCCACAACAACATATAAATGGTTATTTATATATATTTTTTCAGGTTTAGCAAGGTAGTTAAGTTAAGATATTGAGTAGATTAGGTATGTAGAATATGGTCATGCAGAATATGTGCTTTATATAGCAAGTACTAATAAATAGCCAATACACTATTAATGTATGCTAATAAGCAACTAGTAAATAGTGAGAATTGGTCCCTATACTAAAGTGTTACCAGAGTTCTAGTATGAGAGGGTCAAGTGTAGATAGAAAAGATGTGTCTTTAGACATTTCTTGAAGATGGCTAAGAACTCAGCTGCTCAGATTGAGCTGGGCAGGTCATTCCACCAG
>SCHK01378301.1:0-10138 GCA_004124795.1 Poropuntius huangchuchieni | reverse complement strand
GCTTTCCAGATCAAGAGATCTTTAACAGACACCTTGCAGACGTACATGTTTGTACATTATTATAGTAATGTACAATGAATATACTAAGGTGAATTCTCAGTCCACTCTATTCTGACTACCTGTTCGCAAAGCTCATATTTAGTATTCGAAGGATAAAGAGTGAAGGAGAGAAGGTGGACTCCAGCCCAACTGTTCTGATGTGTATTCTCCTCACAGGAAGTTGACCTTGAGGTGAAGCTGTTACTGCCACACTCAGCACACAGCATTACAATGGCCACTAGCCCACATCATTCCTCTGTCCTATCAGCTTTCTCCTGCGTGCTCACACACACGTCTGTGTATGAGATCACTGAGGAGAGAGAGAGGGGTCTATTTGCACACAAACACACACAAGCTTTGTCTCAAAGCAATGGCAGGCATGAGAAATATTATCTTTTGCAGTTACTTTGTTGCTGTATGTATTGTAATTATGCTTGTATTTTAGTTTTCTTAAACATTATTATTTAGTTCTTGTTTCTGTTTTCATTTTAATTTTTTTGTTTACCTTTTTTTATCTATTTATATTGTATTTTATTCCAGCTTTATTTCCATGAATGAAATTTCAGGACATGTGATTACCAAGACCCAATGAGGTTTAACATAAGTTGAGGTCTGAGGTTCATGTCACCCTATTTAATGTATGTTGATCCATGTTTTAGTCCAATCTTGAAAGTGAATCAAATACCATTAGCCTACTTCATTCTAAATTGCTTTATTGTTGTGGATATCATGTTATCATCAAATAACCAGGAGTGTTTGAAAGTTCTTACGCACAAAACTCTTTTGAGTTTAAAATGCATATTTATATTTATAAGTCTTTAATCATGTCTTACTGTGCTTTTCCTTTTTGTTGTAATAGCACTTCACCTGTATGACTAGCTAAGACACAAAATGAGTCCTGCTGGGCTCTAAAATGGTAGCACGTAGTTGTGACCATTTTAAGGCTTTCTTGACTGAATTGCGGTGACACGCTGACACTCCAGTCGAGAGCAACTCAACCTCAATCCAAATGGGTTGCAACATAGCATTATATTCTTATCATTAAATATAGAGGGAATTAATGGAGTTGGTGGGAAAGAGAGTGAGAGAGAGACACACAAGGAACAAGAGCAACGACTGGAGAAAGTTCAGGCACAAAATGTCATAAATCTTTTGTAATTTTGAGCTTTCCCTCAATTCCATTAGTGAGGTAGTTTGACGAATATTCTCTGACACATCAACGACGGAAAAAGAAAATGAGGGCTGAAAAACCAGACAGGTAATGTGACTTGGCTTGCCCTAATTATGTATGAAGACAGCTAAGACCCAGAGTTAAGTGGAAGAGAGAGAGAAAAAGAGATTGGAAAGTGTGTGTGAGAGAGAAATGAAGAGGAAGCAACAGCTTGTTCTTCTAAAATGCTCAAGATTACAATTGCTAATTTATTGTGAAAACCACTCAATCAGCTTGGCAGGCTATGGCTTTGCATAAGAACTCGCAAACATGCGCGCAAACGCTGGCATGTTAGACTTCACATTGAATAAATTCATCATCTGACTGCCTGAGATCATTCTGAGAAGGTGGAGATTGACCGTGTGACTCAGGGAAAGAATGATGCTGAAAGAGTAACGTCAGGGTTTCTGAAGATGCCAACATGAGAAACATGCACATGCATGGCTGTAGATGTTCAATGGAGCTCGACATTACAATACAAACATTTCACATTCAGTTATCATTAAACTGAGACAATAATAATTAATTTGTAGGTTTACTTTCTAGATACTGTAGTTGATCACTGTTTGAGCAAGTGTTTTAATATCAAAATATCATAAAATTAATACTGAGTACCTTCTTGTCTAAGACCTCATTTCCACAGCTGGTTTAAGTATATGAGAAGTACTCGTCATAGACGGAAATATCATTCATACTCGCACTGATGCACTCTCTTGAGATCCAGGCAACAGACGGCAGCCAGTCAGTGTGACAAATTGCTGAAATAAAGGTGCGATTTAAACGCTTAAAAAATATGCTGCATGAACACAGATGTGCTAAAACAATAAAATAAAGGAATAGTGAGAACTGCTGTGTTTCCAAGATGAAGAAGTGAATTAAAAATAATCCCTTTAATACATTTTTGAAGACAAAGATAGTTTTCGAAGCAAATCTAATGCTATTTCAGTTATCATTCAGTTTTCAGATCAGTGTGGGTCCTTTTATAATATCATCATGCCATTCTCTAATTTGTAGAAAAGCTAAAACCATAATTTCAGCTAGAATAGACTGACAAGTACTTGTTCACACTACTAAATGCATCTATTTCTCAACCAGTGTGTTTGGAACCAGACTCTGGTTGAGTATGTATGAAGAGACACTATATGCAAATGTACAGCTCGCTTGCCATCAATCTGATTTACTCTCTGTGTTCAATTCTGAAAGCACTTTCAAGTTGATTTTGTAAATGTTTCCTATCATTTTTATATTGGTTTTAATTCATCCGACTGATATTTTACGTAATGAACAAATATGAGACTAGTTTGTAAAAGCGTGTGTGTAGTACTTTTTTATTTATTTGTTGTACTTCTTGAAGATTCATGGCTTTGGGGTTTTCGTTACATTGTGGCATCAGAGGGATGCTGCTCAAAGAGGAATTGAGGTCTACACAGAAGTCCATAAGAGAGTCAGCATGCACGCTTGACTGACAGATGGAGGGCTGAATAATGCTCCTCCGATTCCTGCAGTCACTTTGCCAAATACAGCGCTACACAGTTGCTATGGAGGCAGATGCAGCCGATGCTGCAAAACAGCACTCCAGGCTAAATAATGAAATGTAAATGAGGGGCATAGGAAGTTGGGTAAAGACAGAAGGTATAGCATGGAGCTCAAGAAAAATCGCTGCTGAGATCTGGCCATCTCCTGACTCACTCATTTTCCTTCACCTCCACCTTATCTTTTTAGCCTCAGGTGGAGTTGAATAAACATGCAATCCCAGTGCAGCTCAGTATCTTGAATGGTCTTGAGGTGCTGTTGTTGGAAACAGACCAGACGGAGATGGACCTGTCCTGAACAGTTTACAAAAACAAACTATATTGGTACCATGGTTCAGCATATTGCTTCAGATGGTAAAAACATGGCACACAGATATACATCATAATCTAAATAATTCATACATGATACCCCAAGGTGCTTCAAAGAATAACATGGTATGGTGCAATTCAGATTCATTAATATTACAATGATTTTAATGAGCTTTTTATTTGCCCATTAATTTTCCTAAAGAATGCCTAAAGATGAAAGCATTAGTAATTCCGAAGAAGGAAAAAGTTGAGAAGTATGTTTAATTTCAACAAGATACGTTGATCAGTAACAACATAATATAAATAATCATATACAATCATATAAATATATACATATAGTATGATACAAATATGTACATGAGTACATGTAGATGTACACTGTACATGCCCCCAACAGCACCAGGTTTCAACTGAAATAACGATTTGCTTTGGTGTTGTCTGGAAAGTAACTGGAGGGGAGGTGATCAATCACAACATCCACTATTAGGGTTTGACAGCATTACATTGGTGGACTGCTCTACTGAGGGAGACAGTGCACTAGGGTACAAGTCTTTCTGAGTGGACGTACACCAGTTGAATTAGGCAATTATAGCCAAATAAATCAACTGCCTTCACCACTGCGGCTTACAAAGACAGGACAAGGGATCCAGGCTAAACAACCACTAAAACTCACACAAACACACATGCAGCATGATTCCATGTTATTATTCAAACACCACTCTCAGTAGTTTTTGTACCTTGTTTATGAGAATCTGAACTTCTGAAAAATATATATGTGGCTATATGCGTTGATGTATCAGATGGTAATCTGTACCATGGTACGTGTCCAAAAATAATATGGTACTTTTTTGGCAGCAGTGCATTTTTTCTCGCTCTCACTCTCTTACACACACGTGAAGCCACAAAGACAGACGCAAACAAGCCATTGTTTATATCTGTCGCAGCCGTAAGATACCGACACTCTCTCCCAAACTCTCCTTTGATCTCAGTTGAGAAAAGGGTGAAAAGGGAAGCGTCTGATTTGAAGTTTTGTGAACTCTTTGGCTCATTATTTTAAAGGGTTCCAAAGAGCTCAGAAAGTGGAGCACCGCAGGTGCAGGCGGTGACCTCGGTGGAGGGGGCTCTGTTGATCTTTTTTTTCAGATGTTTGTCTTAAGTTAGTCTGCTCTGAACTGTAAAACACCCTTTGATCCTGTCTGCACACACCTGGTTGTGTGTGAAACACAAAGAGAGATGTTTGCGTACAAAGTCATCTTTTTAAAAAAAGTCCATGGAGAGAAATATACAGATATACAAGTCCAAATGTTCATAACCTGACTGAGACACATTTGGACTAGAATATCTTAAAATGTTATGTTATTATATATATATATATATATATATATATATATATTATATATATATTTGTTCGATTTATTTCCCAAATTGCATTAACTGCTCTACAATATGAGACATCAATGTTTCTGAAGTTCAGGACTCAGAATAGGACACATGCATATTTAATAACCGTTTTTTTTTTGTTTTTGTTTTTTTAAGATCTTGTTATAATTTTAAATCTGTATTGGAATGATCTCAAAGTAAAAAACAAAAAAGGTGCTAAAATCTGACTCTGTGGTGGTTGTACTTCAAAATTAAATTATTACAATCTTAATTCAAGTGAAGAAGGATTTTGAGTCTGACAGCAATGAGTGTTGAGTCCTACTGTAAGGTTAACCCTGAAATGTTTCAAAATGATTAACAGTTGAAAACATTTGTTCGAAATTTAGAAAAGTAATCAAAAAGTAGTTAAATGTAATCAGTTACATTAATAAAGTAATGAAAATAGTTACACTACTTATTACATTTTAAATAGTGTAACTTCTAATCTGTAACCTTTTACATTTTCAAAGTAAACTTCCCATTACCAGTCTCAACTATCCAAGATAGTCAAGGTTAATGGTTTTGACAGGTTTTTAAATAGTCACAATATTTGAAATGGTCATTTATAAATGGTCAGTCTTGGAGACCAGCTTTCAGACCAGTTTGCCCAGGCTAGTAGACCAAATTAAACCAGCTAAGACCAGCAAATCCTTAGATAATAGCTGAAGACACCAGTAGCATCTGTGATTCTGCATTTGTAACACGCAGCCTAGATCAAATAAATGTTGTAGAAGTTTAAATGTTTCAGTATGACACTAAATATGTATTTGAGGTGATAGCAGCAATTTTAGCAACAGTAGTAGCGGTCGCCATAGTGACTGTGAGCAGCGTGAGATTTGAAGGGTCTGATTTTCTCCTCAGGGACAGTCAGCGTCAAAGTGGATAGACCAGCGATGTCCGCTGCTTTATTGTGTTTCATGGTCATAAACATCCTGACCTTGGGTTTTCTGAACAGACGGTCCATGGCAGTTTTTAGTATCGCCATAAAACACGTACATCTGAGCTGTCCGCACACCGTGCTCACACACAAAAACACACACAGATATGGATTGTGTCAGCAGAGTAAGCGCAGTGTTTACAATAACTAGAACATCAGAAGCAATGTAGTGATTGTGTTTCCTGTTTTTGGAAATACTATAATGTGACTTAAACTGTGAACAGTTTGCTCTGAAAGTTGTCACACTGATATGAAGTGATGTAAATCTGGTTGATATGAGGCCTGTGTATTTAAGCCTGCAAAAAAATAAATAAATAAAATATAAAATAAATTTTACACTAGTGTAAAAATGTACACTAAAGCAGCATTTTTTTTTCTCCAAATGAGAACACATCAGGTAATTTACGAAGGTAAAACATCTTATCTTATCTTATCTTGTATTATATTATATTATATTATATTATTGTCATGTTATTAAATCAGTAAAATGTAACCTTTTATTCAAAGAGAATTAAAAATGAGTACAAATAAAAGTAAGTAAAGTAAATATTTTTAGTTAGACTATTAGACAATAGCTCTGCATTTATAAATAGTAGTAGTAGTAGTAGTAGTAATAATAATAATAATAATAATAATAAAATCATTTTTAAAAATATTCCTACTTCTAAAACTGCTTTTTGTACTGACCATAACTGCAAATAATAATTGAACAAAATCAGACTTTTACTTCTCTTTTTTTGTTTTCACTAAAATACAATAAAATAAAATCTGTTGAAATAAAATTTCTAAAAGAGGGAATGAAGAGAAATATCTCTTAATAAAATACATTTGGCATTTGTACAAAAGCAAAATTAAATTTCTAAAAGAAAGATAATAAGTGCAAAAAATGATTACTACTACTACTAATAATAATAACGATGATGATGATAAAGGTGCTCTATTCAGTAAAATAATAAAATTAAATAATACATTTTGTTATAATAGTAGAGTCTAGTAATATAGAAAATACATGATTGCTAATGATTGCTAATTATTCCTAATGATGGTATGTGTCACAGCTTTAAATCCCATGAAGAATGTTATAAACAGTATAGGGCCAGAAGCTGCTGGAAACAGTAAGGTGTAAAGTGGAGGCAGGAGAAAGGAAAGAGAGAGAGATTTGATATAGTCCTGTACTGTGTGTCAGTCTCTCCCATACACTCCACTGAGCTCTGTATCTCATTCTATCCTTCCTTTGTTCTTTTTTTAATTTCACAGGTGCTTCTCCTGTCTTGTTTTTATTTGTTTTCCCAGCCGTTGCATTAGACAGGCATCTCCAGCATATGAAGTGCTAGTCTTATCAGGATGTGAGTGTGCGTGTCCACAGGCAGAGCAGTAAATGGGTCGTGCCTTTCTGTTTTCTTTACAAATAAAGCAGTCAATGCATCTACAAGAGAAGCATCCTCACTTCCCCTGACCTCATGACCTCAGCCCTGCCAACTACGTGGAGAGGCAGATGACTATCAACATACTATCCCACAATCACCCTCTTCCTTGGCAGTCCCATCTCACCCTGAGTTTGAGTGCAGCCTCCAGCAGGATATTACAACTGCCACTTCAACCAGCAGCGATCTGACCTCTCTCACTCATTCAGTACTAAGAGCTGCATTAAATGCACTGAAAAAGTAGATTTATGTCTTAGTTCTTTTAAGAAGTTCACAATAAGTTACACTCACTTGCTTTCAACTCTTACAGTAGCTCGAAGTCAATATAAGCTGATTTTTTTTTTTTTTTTTTGCAAGAAATTGATCAAAAATGATAGTGAAGGCACTTACTAATGTTTTAAATAAATGCAGTCCTTTTGAAATTTCTAATACTGGAAAAAATATTATGGTATTCACAAGAAAGAAAAAAGCAGCATAACTGTTTTTACTAAATGTTTCTAGAGCAGCAGATAAGCATATTAGAATGATTTCTGAAGGATCATATGACGTTGAAGACTGACGTAATGATACTGAAAATTCAGCTTTACCATCACATGAATAAATTACATTTTAAAATATATTACAGTAGAAAACAATTCTTTTAAATTCTAATAATAATATTTCACAATATTATTGTTTTACCATATCAAATAAATGCAGCCTTGATGAGCATAAGAGGCTTCTAAAACATAAAATTATACCAACCCCAGATTTCTGAACAGTATTGTAGTTATTGGGAAATTATTGGATGGTTAAAAGACAATACAATCCAATAACTGTGACAATAAATTACATCATTATACAATAAGGCCAATGTTTTTTTTTTTTTTTACTTACTTACATGTCGTTTCAACCTGTATGACTTTCTTTCCTCTGTGGAAGACAAAAGCAGATATTTTGTAAGTCAAAAGACATCTTCGATGACAAGAGTTTGTGAATGAACTACGGCTTTAAGACTGCGAATCACTTTAAAGCTAAGTAAAAAAAAAATCACTGAGAAAGTAAATCTGTGGTTGAGTTCAAAATAAGTTACACTGGCGTACTTAGAATAGCTTCACATCTTCAATTTACCCTTTAAAGTCAACATGAAATGGTGCTCGCAACCCATTTTACCCACATGCTATGTACTTTCAGTTATCTTAGAAAGTTTAAAATAAGTTACACTGACTCACTCTTTCCTCAGCTTCCTATCTTCAACATTTACACTTAAAAAAGCACAATACTGCAGGGAGAGCATAATTATATAATGTTTATAGGAAAATGCTTCCATTTCTTTGCCTACAGCTATTCATATCCTTCACAAAACAGCAGATCACAAGACATTGTTCTTTGAGGCTTTATTACGGGTTTTCTCTGCCCCCTCTTTAACTCAAAGCGGAGGATTTTATTTGACATGGTTAAACTGTCTCATTGTAGCAGCTTTCTTCCTATCTCCCACACATGTACAAAAGACACTAATGCGGCTGCTTTGTGACACGTCCACATATCAGGCCACGCTTAACATATGTGCAAAATACGGATCTCTCTCTTTTTTTTGCCTTTCGTTCCTAGTTATTATCTCTGTGCCACCAAGAGGAAGGGAAGCTCACAGAGAGATTGAAGCCACAGGGGATCTGCTTTAGCTCAGACTGAGTGATATGTGTCCAGGCGGGCATGAGATCAAACGGGCGGCCCCCTGTTCGCCTGTCACATGCGTTCAGACTTTGCGTGTGCCTCTGAGCGGCATTATCAAACATAGCGGGCCCGACGGTTCATCCCCCGACCTTTTTGTGCAGAGCGGTGAAGATTTGAACAGCGAACAAATGACATTAAGTCCCTGCAGCTTTACATGTCATTGTGCAGCTATCCGAGTACATGTGTGTTAGCCATGACAAGAGTGATGTTACTATGAAGTTCTCTGATGTGATGAGTCGACCAATTCCAACCCGCTGTTTCATGTTGCCTTTCTGTCTCTGGCCCTTCTGTTTTCGAAAGAAAGAAAGGCTAAAAGAAAGTAAGAAGCAGAGACCAAGTCCAAGTCAAAAGAGCTAACTTCCAAGCATACTGAATTTTGTCCAAAAAGATTTCAAGAATGATGTTTTAGTTGAATAAGGAGTTAACTCAATCAACCAACCAAACAAACATACATAAATAAATAAAAAATTTCAATAAATGTAAATAAGACTTGAAAAATAACTCAGTCACTTGGGGAAAAAAAATACTTTAGATAAATAAATAAATGAAAAAAAAAGTAAAATAATAATAATAAATAAATATTACTTAAATAAATATTTTAAGAAATAAATTACTTCAAATAAATAAATAAAAAGTTTACATCAATAAATTAATATGGCTTTAATTAAATAATTATGGTTACTTAGTTAAAAGAACCCACTTGCCACGTGATAGCAGTGATAGTGATAAAGTGCTAGTGATAGCACTATATGGAGCCAGTTTCCTGTCTGAATTTTGTTTTGTTCCAAGTTCCTTGCTGTAGTCCAGTTTAGTCATGTCTAGTTTCCTGATCACCTGCCTGTTTTGGATTTCTCTCTCGTGTTGTCATTTAAACTCTGTTTGTACCTTGCCTGGTTTATTATCTGTCTATGGATTACTCATTTGCCTTATCCTTTGGATTATGTTTGCCATTAATCGACCTACAGTATATGCCTGTTTATCAGAGAAATATTCTTTCTTGTCCTCTAAATACCTGTTTGCCATTGCATTTGACCCTTGCCTGTTTTGACCATGTTTAAGAATAAAGCTTTGCTGATGGATCTGCATGTCTCTCATCTCGTTCGCCCCGTAACACCGCTTCTAGGATTTTGGACCAATGAGATTTCAGAAAAACATCACCTCTAAACTAACGAGTTGACAAAATGTTACGTCACTGTAAAAATAAATGAATAAATAAAAATAAAACAATTCAAAAAATAGTAGTAGTATTTTAATAGTTTTAGCAAGCACTTAAGGTAACACTTTATTTTAAGGTGTCCTTGTTACATGTGTTACATGTACTTAATATTATAATAACAATAAATTATGCATAATTACAGGCAACCAAAGCCTAATCCTAAACCCTAATTATATAGTAAGTACATGTAGTTAATGAATATTACTCAGTACTTAAAGTAAATAAGTATAAGTAACCGTACTTATTCACTATAGCCACAATATCTAATAATGGTTCTACAAATAAATTATATTTGACGCGAGAACATTCCAAAAACTGTATTGCCTATTGCCCTGCTTA
>SCHK01378254.1:0-12354 GCA_004124795.1 Poropuntius huangchuchieni | reverse complement strand
ACCTTATGGCCTATATTGATTGATGATGCCTTTGCCATCATGCAGCTCTTCTTATTTTGTTACTCGCTGCACGAATGTGACCTGTGCACTTTGACCTGTGCGTTTGAATCTCAGGAAGGTCATTAGTAGGAGTGCTTAGTATCAGATTAATCAGCAGCATGGGAATTTCCAAGTTTGTGTCCAAAGCCTTTGTTTGTGTCCCAACAACCAGCTCAAAGCATTATTTTTAGAGCTGTGGATTTGTCGGCCTCCTCTGAAACATTCTATTATTCTAGCGTGCTCCAGTGCATGTGTGTATTTACCCAAGACCGTTTTTGTTTTGGACTGAAGCACAGTCATACAGGTTAACACCCTGTGTGGGCTCGCCCCTTGCCTTCAGAATGCTCATACACCCTTTTCCGTCCTCCCATGTGGGGCAATGACATTCCCATAGCCAGCTAATATTTGCACAAACACACTTTTGTCATTTCCTCAGTTTGTTTCAGCAGCCAGGCTGTGTCAGTCCATCACAGGTATATAGTCATGCGTGGCTAGAATGCTGTATTAACCAATCAGAGCCGCAACTATCCATTGTGTATTAGAGATCATTCAATTACAGATGCCAAAACTGTACATCTTTAACTTAGTTAAAAATGAAAGAGTTTTTACACCACATACGTCCGTCTGTCGCTTCATGTCCCCCTGTGCCTGCCATGGTGGGGTCTTCAGATTCAAAGACGTGGCCGTCTGTGACTGAGCGCAGAAAAAAACAGAGAGAATGTAATGTTGACCTGTTTGGCCGTTCTTATGTTTTCAAGAACATATGGCACCTCACCAGTGAAAAGCTTCTTTTACATAAGCCATTTTGCATCTGTTTAGGATAATCTGGTCCAATTTAAAGTAGATGAAAGAGCCAAGCTTGGTCATTAGAAGGGGGATGTTTCTATACTTTTGGCCAAGCAGTGTACTCAGATCTTTAATGTTGTTACATGTACACAAAAAACTTGTCAAAACTTTTGGAATCGGCAATACCAGTGTAGAAGCAAACCAGTTTATCACTGACTTATAAAGCAAGTCAGGCATGGTTTTGCAAGCACTTTTTGTTCTTGGTTCCAGTATCACCTTAAGCACCGATGTGTCAAAGCTCATCAGTACCTGTCTCCTCACAGTTTGTCCCAGCATGCCCAGGGCAGCATCGCCACAGCAGTGCAGTGTAGAGTTTCTCCTTCTGTCTGTACACTGGCCGAGTGGACAGCTTGTACCTGCTTTCAAATTATGTTGCATACCTATTAAGTTATGAGATGTAATACATGTTTTTATGTTAAAATACCTTTTCTATTCTAACTTAATATGCATCAACCAGTAAAAACTCAACCAGTGACATGAGTTTATGGGCAGAACCAACTGTTTGTTCAACGAACAGAATGCACTTTTCCAGCAACCTAGGTTCCACAAGTGTTTTTCCCATGCATTTGTTGATGGGGTTTTTCAACAGGCTTTGTTTAGGAGTTACACATCATGAACCAAATCAGCCAGCTAGGAGATGAATTGCAACATTACAAACTTTAATTTGAATTAAAAAATAGGTCTTTGAGAAGTGGACAAAAAGACATCTTTAATAAGACGAACTACAATCCTATAAAACACTCAAAATGTTAATAATTGAATTAAAAACATAAATATAAAACTACTGATTTAAAGGAAAACGCCACCGTTTTTCCATATTCCACTATGTTATTCCCATTATGTTATTCCACTATGTTAGACGAGTTGATACGTACCTCTAATTTTTACTTCTGAATCCCAAATGTGGCAGGTGATGGAACAGGTGATGGTTTGGTGCTTCTAGTGCAGAATCTACATTTCACCTATTTCACTTTTAAGATACAATGTATTACTTACATGACTAGCTGGCAGTCTGGAGTGCCGTTAGGACAGGGACTTTGGGACTTGATGGTGTACTTCTCAGTTCCACAGGATACTGCCACAGTAACAGCACGCTTGTGAACAAACGCACACCAATTCCTGGAAGAGAGAGTGAACATCAGCCACACATCGGAAGTATCCAGTTCGGTCAAGGCCAGAGGTTCATTGTACCAATACACTTAGCAATAATACAGTTATTTTTGTATACTTTTGTTTAGCTGAACCATTTTCCCCTAGTTCTCAGGGTCAAGCCTAAAGATATTTCATTGTCTACAGGCAAATATTAACCTACAAATGACACTTTAATGTGTTTCTTGGAATGCATCCATGGTAATCTCAAATTAGTTTGATGAATCAATGGCCGGATGTTTTCCTCAAAGTTCTTGGAATAAACACCACAGCAACATTAAAAGGTAAATATACTGCAATTCCTACACCAGAGCTGTACATCAAGACATCTTTTCACAAATTAAATAATATTCAGTGTCATTTTCCTCTGTATATAAAAGTTATGTGACTATACAAAGCACATGAATATTTAATGAGGTAAGCACTGCGGCAGCTTATGATTGGTTGTCTCTTACTGAACAACTTGATGTTACTTTCTCACACACTGTAAAACTTTATAGATAACCTCTTTTCATAGTTAAAAGTGGTGCAAAACACCATTCAGGTTACAAGTGTGAAACATTGAAACAGTTCCAATCGTATGTGTACGCAGAATTTTCGGATCCATTTCAGCTTTGAATATGCTGAAATATTTTTTGAAACTTTTGCAGCTAGACCCTGTCCGACCAATAGACCGAATATGATGTCAAAGCTATGAGATTAGTAAAGAACAATGTAAGAAAAATACAAAAAAAACCAATTAAAAATACTTTGTTTTTAATAACATTGCAAACATTACTATTAACACAATGTGTCCACCATATCCACTTTATTTTGGCACACAGTTGCTTCCTTTCAAGCCAGGAACCAAAGAATAGTGTCTTGGTGCCAACAGTCATGACTCCTATATTATAGTGCTGAGAGCATGGCATCCCTGATCTGATCTGGCAGTGAGGGAGATGAAAAGTTTTCTATTGATTTACAATGCTGTAAAAAACAAAGCCCTCTTCTGACCTGTTCCTGCTTTGACCTGTTGTATACAACTTAGGAGCACAATTCGGAGATAAATAAAATGGAAAGGCTTCACACAAAGGACAGAGAAGGCCCGGACCATATCACAGGTTTAGAGAGGTTGGTTACATACACTGATTGATGGTGGCTGACCAGAAAGACAAAACACAGCACTAAGATTTCACTGGGTCCAGCTGTGAGGTCCTTTTCCTGAGGTCACGGCAGAGCTGATGAGGATGAGCTGTAGTTATTTTACATCATTAGAGCTGATCTTTGACATGAGTCTTTGTTACTGATTATGAGTTAACCGGTAATACTGAACAGAGATCAGAGGTTTGTTGAAGTTAAAGGCTGGACAGATAAGGCTCTGTGGGTAGGTGTATTTGGAAACGGTCCTCTGAGGAGGAACATCATCCTGCTATTGGTTGTTTTAACTTGCTCAATCCTCTTGATGTATGATTCATAGTCCACAAGCAAGACGGGTCAAAACCTCCCTGCCAAATCCATCACATCCACTGCTGAGCTGTGAATTGTTTTGGGTGTAATTGTTCAGTCTTTGGTCAATGGTTAATGCGTTCGGTATGAGCTTGAGAATGAGAAACTCTGTATCGGTCTCTCCATTAATCAAACATGAATGTAGGGCAGATCAGGTCAAGAAGACCGGTACATTTCGAAATAATTTTGATGACTAAATGACTGGGAATACTCCAGGTTGAGGTTTTGATTTGTGTAACGTATCGTGTGGTGCTAAAATCACAGGCCATGATACATTCAACACAGCCAAATGAATTAACTTCAGTTATAAGCCAAAACACAACACAAACATACTCGTTCCAACACTATTGGTAAGTAACAGCACTATTTAATTGTGGATGATTAGTAATACCTAATGCGTTTTAGATCATTAGACTATGAAACTTACAGCATGACTTACACTAGAGAGCTTTACGCAAGGCCTGAGGTGAAACAAAATACAATTGTGTACCATACATGCCACAGTTAGTCTTACATAAACAGCTTTAGTGCTTGTCTCCAAATAGAATAAACTGTGTGACAAAAAACAATTCACATTTTCAGTATACAAAATGTCAGAGTATGGCAAAACATCCAAGTGGTGATTCTTGTGCAACGCACTAATTCTTCTGGTAATGCACACAAACTGAAAATGTCAAACAGAGGGGAATCGTATTGCAGACGTAAAGGCGTTTGTCTCTGTTGTTGGGGTTTTTAACACAAGCAGTGTTTCGAACATTACTTGGTCATTCCTCTGACATTATATTTGTTTTGATAACTAAGCTGACCGTAACGTGCTCATTGATTAATAGAATCTGAAGGTAAAGGGATTAAAGGTCTCAAGACAAGTTACTTAAAGCACGTGAATCATTATAGTTTACATGTCTGTGATTTTGCTTTATTCTGGGGCAGACTGGGATTAAAGGATTAAAGGATGGCGCACAACAATTTGCTTCTGGCTGCCTTTATCTCTGGTTTCTATTAGCTTCTGTAACCCTAAGAAGAGGTTAAATCGAGCTGGAATGATCTGGAGCCGAATTCTGGCAACCTTGATACAGAAAGAAAAACAAATCAGTTTGTTTGTCAATCCAGTCAATTTACTTTTCTGTCTCCATTTAGTGAGTTTACTTGTTCAAAAAACTACAGTTTCACTGCATCACACACAGAAAGTTTTGTCTACAGAACTGGGTGTTAAATTTTTGACCATATATACTCCTTTTCCTTAATCAGCATCTTTCATGCTTAAATCAGACGTTGTCACTTCCTGCCATATAGTTGTATGGATGGTTTTGCCGATTGTGTCCCCTCACAGGAAGGAAGCGTCTGACGCTCTGTCCCTCCGGCAAACTTCCCTCATCCTGGGATCCTTACCCAACGAAGATACCCACGGACTTCCATGAATACAGACTGACATGACCTTTAACCTTTAGCCCCTTTGTTTCATACTTTCCATTTGTCCGGTGTCATTTTCCAGAGAGTGTACTTTAAAAAATAATTCTCTTAATCAGTATTTTTGTGTTGTTATCATCCGTAGGACAATATATATTTACTTAAGAAGTTAACTGAACAAGATATCATTTACTTACAGATAATTGTTTAAAAGTTTGGGGTCAGTAAGGTTTTTAAAAGAAGTCTCTTATGGCTGCAAAACAGTAAAAACACTAATGTTGTGAAATATTATTACAATTTAAAATAACTGTTTTCTATTTGAATATTTTTTAAAATGTGATTTATTCATCTTTACTCCAGTTCTCACATGATCCTTCAGAAATCATTCTAAAATGCTGATTTGGTGCTCAAGAAACATTTCTTCTTATCAGTTTTAATAACAGTTGTGCTGCTAAATATTTTTGAGGAAAGCATAATACTTTTTTAGCATTCCTTGGTGAATAAAAAGTTAGAAAGAACAACATTTATTTGAAATGGTATTCTTTTGTAACATTATACATATTTTACTGTCACTTTTGACTAATTTAATGCATTAATGTGGAAAAAAGTGTATTTTCCTTACCACACTGTAAAATAGTAAACATCTCAAGCCATAACATATTACGAGTTGGAGAGATACTTGTATACAAATGCCTGTTACAAATCAAAGAGCTTTGAAAAGCTGCTTTGATGTTTTTATCAGCAGACATTTATCCTACTGTATACAAAGTTGAAATATTAAGGCTGAATATTAATGGAGGATTTAGTTTGACTTTGGATCCTATATACAGGCTTCCCATTGCCTCTGACTGTTGTACAGCAGCTGCAACAGATAAACTCTCCCCATCCGTGTCATTCTTCTGATTATAGTCCAAGAAATAAAGCTCATTATAAGCAAGTGAAGTGGTGAGTTTATATTGATTTGAGCACAAAAGGAAACAAGAATCTTGTTTCTTTTGTTTTCTCTTCTTTTTTTTTTTTTGACAGACAGACAGAGATTGGTTAAGACCCAAGAAATAAAATCTATGCAAAACTTTTTTAGGGCCAGTTCGTAAGCTATAGCAGCTTCCTGAGACAGACCCAGGATGAAAGCAGATTAACTAAAACCACATCAGAGAAACAAGCATGTGTGAGGATTTGAAATATAGAAACCGAATACACAGGCATCGAGAGAGGTACGCAAGAGTCAGGTCAGAACATCCACATTCAGATAAATTCGGGGGATTTCAATGACAAAAGACGTGTGTCTTCATGATTTGACTTTGGCAAAACAAGGTTTTGTTTCATAAGGTGTAATTTGTTTTGACATTCGATTTGTTGTGATATTCCAACAGCTGTTTTTTGTTCAGAAAGTTTGAGAAACTTTGTGAAGAGACATTTCTATTTAAATTATTTCTGACAATTTTTATTTAATTATCCACATAAGTACAAAACGTTCTCTTTGTTACCCTCATCAGGGATATTTTCCTCCAGCTCCCTCCAATTTTGTGCACCTGGGCATCAAACTCTCTCTTTGTCGCTCCGTCTTTCTTTCTAACCATTCAGAGCTGTCCATGCGTGCCAAGACATCACATCTCTAAAAAAAGGATCTTTTCTTTCATCCACAGACCGAGACCTCCCCTAAATTCCACTTGTTATTTAACAAACCTTTTATGTTACCCTAATCTAGGCTTTAATGATAAACAAAGAATTATAAAAGACAAAAAAATGGAAGCATTGCAATTGCAAATGCAGTTGAATATTAATAACAATTTCTGCAGGTGGCATTTAAATAACTTTTTCTGTAAATACTTCATAAGTTGTGTCTAATGGTGTTTATTGCTAATTCATTCATGTTATTACCACAAAGTGCTTTACATCAAGGTGAAGCACACACACAAAACTACACTTACAGTTGTTACATTTCTTTCAATTAGATTTCTTATTTTTTAAATAATTAGAATTCTGTAATTAATAAATTAGTGTACAGTTTTTTTTTTTTTTTTACCTTAAATCAAATTAAATCCCAATTCAGTACCCGCATGAATTGGACTTTGAGAAGCAATGCTCGGTTCAATTCTGAATGGGGCCGTAATGGGATCTTAATCAGACCCAAACCAGATGTTCTTGCTTTAATCCCATGGACAACCTATTAAATACAAAGTGAGGGTGTTATCAGAGACTCAAGCCTGCTGCTGAGCAAACTGGGGTGTAATGTAGCCTATGTATGCAGGTTGACGTAAAGAGTGACCCAGCTCAGTCTGAGTCTGATCTCAAAAGCGCAGGAAACATTCGGCTCCTATCTGCTCCAGGTAATTAGGCTGAATTATATGGATTAGCCAGAGTTAAGAGAAAACATATGGGCACTCCTGACTCTTTGAGGAGATGTGGAGTAAGAGGAGACCATTAAGCACAGAATTTTCTTAGTAACAGGTACTTCCAAATGTTTGCTGGAACACTTTTCCTGTGTTTAGCTTCCACATCAGCCAAATGTTGATTGTAACAGAGATGGGGAAGATAAGAAACTTCAGGAAGTGATGGAGAGCGACCTAACTTTACTTTGTTTTTACAGCAATTGCTTCACAAGCTGCTCTGTTTCAGCCTCATGTGGCGTATTTTTGAAAGAGATATATTCTTTTATTCAGCTAGGATGTATTTAACTGATCAAAAGTGAAAGTAAAGAAATTGTTACAAAAATTAGCGAAGATAAGAAACTAGAAAAAATGATGTAGAGGAAACAAACTTCACTTTGTTTTTACAACCTCACAAGCTGCTGCTCTGCTTCAACCTGGGTGGCTCTCCAGGATAAATAATGAGCTCTAAAACCATGCAAACCATGCACGTTTTTTATGACATACAGTAATGAGCCAGATTATGAGAGAATTACCCTGATGGACAACCCTCTTTTTACCTAAAGCCTCAAGAAATTACTTCATATTTTTGTACAATGTGGTCACAATTAAGTGTTTGAATCAAATGTAGCATGATGAATGAATGAGGAACAGCAAAACTTACCCAGTGCGGAGTAAAGAGCCTCTAGCTGAAGGATCTGATGGGTCCCCTCTTCCCTCTGGCACGTCTGGAGAAAGATGTCCAGGAGTGGGATCATGGTGTCCATGACCAAGTGGATTGTGGACAGATCCATATACATCAGGGCTCTGCCTGTGTAGTCCTTGACCATGATGAGGTGCTCCAAACCCAACCAGTGGAGCTCTGTGGTCCCATCCACCACCGTCTGACATGTCCTTCAACTCATCCTCCTCTTCTAGCTCCGGGTCTCTGGCTCTAACCTCACATCGTGCTGCGAGAAGCAGCCCTTGGAGTAGTACAACCAACCTTAGCACCACCATATCTCTGTGCTCCTCAAAATGCACAGGAACCGCTAAAAAACACAGGAGAACAAGATATTGTGAAGGCGCTGCTCTCTGGTGCCTTATGGAAACTCTCCGCCCCCATCTCGAAAATTATCCTCTCCCTCCCTTCTCCTGTCAGCACACTCCCCTCCGTTCCCTATGTCCCCCACCTTTATCTATTCCCCTCCCTCATCTTAATAGTTTCAAAGACCTCCAACAATCCTCGGAAATGCACCCCCCCTCATCCTACGTCCAGCTTACTCGCCGTGGAAAGGTTGTGGAGCCTGGAACAATGAGGCCCGTCAGCTCTCAGGCTTTACATGCTCGGAGGCGCTGGACACACACACTTGACTGTATGAGTGAGGAAGCAGTCCATTTCTCTTGGCTGGTCACCAGAAGTTTTACACTCTTATCACCTCTTGCTGCTCTCGTCTCCACTCGACACGAAGTAGCTCAGGAAAGGGATGTTAAAGCTGAATACAAGTGTATTACAAAAAGATAAAAGGACAATGGTTTTTATACACTATATAATCAGTAGCAAATACGGGATGAGGGATAATTCGTCATAAACATGAAAAAGGCATTGTTCAAAAAAAGTCTATTCTTTTGAACATTCCAATAATCAAAGAATCATGGGGAAAAAATATTAAGTAGCACTGTTGAACTGTTTTCAACATTGATAATAAGAGGAAATGTTGCACCAAATCAGCATGTTAGAATTATTTCTGAAGGATCATGTGACACTGAAGAGAAATTCTGCTTTGCCATCAAAGAAATAAATGTGATTTTAAAATATATTAAAATAGTAAACAGGTATTTTTTAAGTTTAATAATATTTCACACTATCACTGTTTTTTACTGAATTTCTGATCAAATAAATGCAGTGTGGTGAGTACAAGAGACTTCTTTAAAAAGCATAAAAAAAATCTTAGCAACCCTAAACTTTTAATCTTGACATCTTGTCCACACTGAAAAAATGATCAGAGTTGGTAAGACTAGCCAAGCTTGATTTCATTCATTTCTCATCAAAGAATCAGTTGATCTGGTTCACAAAAAATAAAATAAATAAAATAAAAAATAAAATAAAATAAAATGAATCCACCGCTCAAAGTTATATTTCTCCAAAGCATATAATAGTACTGTTCAAAAATGTATAGATACTATGTCTATCATTTTTGAAGCCTGAAAGCCCCAGGCCCTGTTCTTCGTAACTGCATAGAAACAATGGATAAATTCTCATTTTTGGGTGATCTGTACCTTTAAGAGATATGAATAGCTGGGAGGCCCTCCGCTGGCAGCAGTATGTGAGGAAACATGGATTTATGACATTTATTGTTTAGTCAAAGGATGAGTCAGTGTTTTAGTTGAAATAGTATAGTTTCTCTGCTTTACAATACTTACAGAAACAGATGTTTTAGTGGTTCTATATAAACAATGATCAAATATTTTGTCTAGAGCTCATTGAAGAGAAAGACTTTTATACCACCTTTTATATATTTTTTTATTAAGGGAACTTTGAATGTTTAGCCCATTAGAAAGATAAATAACAAAAAATAATAAATAAAATCCGAGCATTCTGGAGGGGAACACAACAATTTGTGTGTTAATATAGTGTTCAATTATGAGCTCAAAAATAGGGATTGTATTGCTGAGAAAAGATCTAAATTTAGTCATTTTTGAATCAGCGAACAAACTATGATGAGTATGACAGAATACAATGATCAAACCTCATGCAGGACGCTTACTTAGAGTCACCAGTAGATGTCAGTGCTGTAAAACAAAAGTGAGAGCTAGTACAGCATGTTGAATACTGAAGCACTATTGACATATCGCTTCATGAGAATGCCTTTCAGACATAATAATCAAGAACTGATTCAAGTTAACTAGAGCTCACCAAGTGAATATTTAATGACTATGATATTATGTAGTATTAGTAATACTGCCTTCCAAAATCATCTGAGAAATAATAATGTAAACATATAACCATATAAACACCAATAATGTATTTTTGTTTTGATATTAAATATTTAAATGCTGACTCACAGCTTGATTGATTATTGCCAGTAATGTGCATTTGCAAATGTCAGTAATCTATGACTTGTGGGATGGTGTATAATGATCTTAAAGGGTAACTCTTAAAGTTACCCTTCAAGCTGTGGGCAGAGAGAGACTTGGGCTGTAAAGTAGAGAATATGTTGTGGCTGAGAAAAGCTTCCACTAGCAGTGCGGTCAGGATCAATCTGATGCTACAGTACGCACTAATGAGACCTGAGCTTCGGCTGTTTTTGTTGGTACAGTTGCCAATAACATACACAGGTATTTGAACAAGGCTTGTGACTGTCTCCAACTTACGTGTCATTTAGCACTACTGTGCAAATTTGGTAGCCTATATTTCAGCAACCAACCAAAAAGCCTTTCAGCTAGCTTATGCATTTTGCTGTCATAATGAGAATGACCTCTGGTGGTGAACTACCTTTGACCCACAGCGCTTGAAGAGCTACTTAGACATGTGTAGAGAAAGTGTCTTTCACAGTTCTCACCTTTGAACTAATTCTTTAGACCTAGATTCAATTGAGGGGAAAAACATTTTGTTTCCAGGCAACACAAGCTGTTGCAATGGATTTTCAAAGTCACTAAAAAGACCCTGTGTAGGCATCGTGTGAACTAATAAAATGACTATGTCCAAAGTTTTAGCCTTTAGTCCGAAATCAAAGCTCTATGTTTAAAAACATGTGAGTGTCACCACAGAGATCTCTAGGAGAACACTGTCATTGTTTTCAAGTGTCATCAAAGGTCTGCCAGTGGCACTATGCAATACAAACTTTTGTACTTTTGGTGCAAGCCTCACCCTTTCTCCTCGGTGACAGCAGGGATGTGGTATGTGGTATGATCACAGATGGGATTTTTCCCTGAATCCCATTCTCAAAGCAGTTCTCAGGCTGCCCTGAACACATTAGGATGCCAGTTGCTTCATCACACCCTTACAGAAACTGCAGTCAGATGATCCGTTTTGGTCAAGCACAATAACTCCTATTACAGGCAGAAGACTGAACAAGAGATAGACAGAGAGAAAAGGAGACTTAATGTCAGACAACTGAAGAGCATAAGCAGAAATATGACTATGAACATAGAAAACTGACTTTTATGAATAGAATGTTTTCATATTGCAGCACTGATGGTAAATGCTGTAAAATGCAGACTTGTGTAAGTTTTGTTTGCTCCTAAGTAAACAAGTACATTCAACATTTTGTTAATTTTTCATGTAGCATCACATTCCAGCTTTTCAGCATAAAAGGCCTTTCTGTCCACTGATGAATTCTATTAAATTAGTGCCGAGCTCAAATTAGAGAGAATTTTGTTTTGCAAAGTTTGACGTATATGCTCTAGATATCGCTTCAAAGGTGATTTGAGAGAGTTCGGATGAGATATTTAACACTGTTCTGTCATCATGTTGATGATTAGTTCAGTACTGATCATGCTGTTCTCCCATGCTCTCGATTTTTGCCACGTGATGGATACATATCGACCCGATAGCGCTGAGTTCTGAGCAGCCAGTATTAGATTACATTCTCTCACTGTCCTGGGAAATGCAAGGGGTTATATTTAGACATACAGAGGTGGTCATTTAGTTAGCCTGGGCAGAGCATCATCATGGAGATGGATAATAAGGTCACATGACTACTGGTGACCAGACGCTATTTCTGCTCAGCAAGATCCGTCTGCAACATATCAGGAGCAGTTTTGTATCTATCAGACCTGGCTGAGAGAATAAGTTACTGCATATCTGCCAGGATGAATAATGACAAAACCATTGCATTTATATGAACTAGTGAGGTATTTGTATCAAATCTCTCCTTGTGACAGGAATCTAAGTAAGCCAATCCAATCTTATTGTGAGTTTATAAAAAGATATAAACTTGCAGTTTTGAATTGTGAAATAGAAACTCACAATTGTGTGAGATAAAAAGTCAGAATTACCTATTTCATTTATTTTATTTATATTTTGCATAAAAAAAGAGTTTTCAATAAAATTAGAATGTCCCACGCAGTCCAATAG
>SCHK01378199.1:8213-29218 GCA_004124795.1 Poropuntius huangchuchieni | reverse complement strand
TAATTAGCAATATTTCTTTAGAAAAAAACTAATGTAAAATAAATTTTTGTAAAGTCAAAAAATGGTAAAAAAAATAATTATTATTATTATTATTAACAAATCTAAAAATTATTTTATTTTTGGTGGGGCCAGTGAAAATGTTTGCATGGGATTAAAAAAACTTTACTGTTTAGCCCTGGTCAGACATAAAGAACAAAAAAAATCATCCAGTGCCAGGGATGAAGAAGTCCTCAGTGTGTGGTCACTTTAAGAAAACTAATGCTCAACAAAAGCAAAGCTATAATTTATACTCGCCTGCCGGACAAAGCCTGGAAAAGCTGGTGGAATGTTTGCGAGCTGCCTGGATACTCCTGGAGAAGCAAGGTCTCTTATTGACGCAACGGCTGAGAAAATAACACTGGCTTGTGTACCAAGCCCATGGCCAAATATCCTTTTATCAGAGAGTCTGCTTATACCCCAAAAGAGATGTAGGGAAAACAGATGACCAGACAGCAAGCTAAACAGAGAGAGAGGAAGTGAGTGAAAGACAGATAAATGGGAGAGCGAGGGGAGACGGAGAGACCTCCTCTGCCGTGTTCTCTCCTTTTCATTTCATTTCCATCCTGTCACTCATGTGATAAAGTGGCTACATGAGACTATTGAGAGCAAGACAAACTACAGCCCAGGTCACAGCGTGCATCAACAGTCTGCGCCCCCGATACCTCTCCATCTGCTACTGTCCCGAAGCCTGGATCTCTTTCAAGACGAGAAAAAAAAAAAAAAAAAAAAAAAAAAAAAACTTTCCGTCTTCTATGAACGAAGGGCCATCTGGTATTTTCTGCAGAAGGTTCTTCCCTGGTACAAATTTTTAAACCAATCCGGCCAGGCTCGCGGAGGCCCGTAATGGCTCTGACATGTCCCTGTGCTATGACCTCATCAGACAGTATGCAGAGCCAGGGCACAGAGCGGTGAAATTCCACCAGAAGGTTCCATTCGGCCCATGATGTCGTGCGACTATCCCGACACATACTGGTACTCAAGAGCGGGCACGGCTGACGACACGCGTCGCCAGCCCACTAACGTGACAGGTAGCGCGTTTTGTAATTGGAGCTGATCAGTACGCCATATGCCACTCGTCTCCTAGTGCCAAATCTCCGCCCCCACCCGCTCCCGCCACCCCTCTGATGCTTGGCACACTCTGGCTCCCACAGAAAAAAAAGCCCTCCACTTCATTAAGAAAGTAAACACAAGTGCTGTCTGAAGTGTCTAATTAGTCCCCTAATTACTCCCTGCTCGTTACTAATGCAAATTAGATTACGCTGCTTAACTTCATCGTGTCCACAACGCCGCTGTTAATTGAGGCCTTTTGAAATTAAATTACTCGCTAATTAGCATATCAAAACCATTAATTCTGTGCCAGAGAGAAAGAGAAAAAAACAACAACAAACGCCAAGTTTTGCTAATGAGTTTTGCTAATTGAATATGTACGTTCAATATTGAGTTTTTGCTAGCCGGGCCCCGTTCAAGAAGCTACTTAGCCACTTGTGTGAGCGAGTTCAAAGGGAAAGGAAGCCAGTCTCGTGCCGTTAGAGGCAGCACTCGAATGTTTAGTCAATATTTTCGTGTTTCGCAGCACGTGGGTAACGCTCGGTGAATGAAACAAATACGTCTTTGATAGTAGTTGACATTTTAAAAAAATGTAAAAACTATGATACAACTGCGCTAAAGAGAAATTGTCAAAAATCACAAAAAAATGTATAAGTAGGCTTCAAAATATATATATATATATATATTTTTTTTTGGTGTTATAAAGAATTCTCTGATGTTCACCAAGGCTGCATTCTTTAATCAAAAACACATTAAAAACTGTAATATTGTGAAATATTAATTAAAAATGACTGTTTTAAAAATGTCCTGTTATGGCAAAGCTGAATTTTCAGCAGGCGTTAATCTTTGTGCTCGTGAAACATTTCTTAACAGTAATAATGTATAAAACAGTTGTGCCGCTTAATTTTTTTTTCTGAAAACTATGATTTTTTTACAGGATTTTTTAATTAATAAAAAGTTTTTGAACTGTAGCATACCGCGACATGATAAAAGTCTATTATTTCCTAACATTTATATGAAGATTGTATAAATCTCAAGAAAGTGGTTTTAAGCGGAGAGCCGATTAAGGAGTAGATAAATCAATTACCTGTTTAAAAAATTAATTACAGAATAACGCTACATAAGCTTTCACTTTTTCTCAAGCACATGAAGATCTCATCAGTTTCACCGCACTGAAAAACTTTTAACACAGTCATTTTCTTGTACCTTTCTCATCCATTCAGAATGAATACGTTCACGCCGTTAATTCATGTAATCTACAGAGGCGACGAAAGGCTTAAGAAATCTCAAGAGTCGTTTTTGCTTTAAATGTAAACGACTACGATTAAATTTAACACTTCCCTTTTCGGCACCCCACCCCCACACACACCCTTCAACCCAATATCAGTCCAATATGGATTTCTGAAAGACTCCATTCAGCGCTCTCAAAGTCTCATTTTAATACTATCTCCAACTTCTCATTTGAATACGGACCTAATGGAAGAGGTGTAGAAGAGAAAAGAAATTGAATAGTGAAATTGAGAGGTAGCCACACAAAAAATTAAATAACCGTGATAATTAGATGTAAAGATATTATAATTTCTTTACAGGGATGCATTGAAAATGCTGCTCTACAACATTTGGCCTAATTGCCAGAATTACCATATTAACCAGTTACCATTTGAGTAAGTTGATTAAAAAATTGATTATTCGTCTATTTCTTTTAGGAGTTTCTTAATCAAAATCTAACATCCTTGAAAAATTAATTTGAAGCCCCTCTTATCAGTTAATTAAATCTGGTTGGAAGTCATTTTTCTGTGAAGCGTGATTAGACAGCGCACTGTTCTGTACTGTTCGGGCCGCATGACGTTAGAAAACTTTTCAATGTCTCATCAAACATTCAGAAATAAGAAGAATAGAATTTCTTTGAAGGGCTGTCTCTTCTCTCATTCTTTTTTTTTTCTTCCTTTTTTAAACTATGCCTTTCTGATAAATTACGCTATACCCGAAAGATCTCTCACTCTCATTAACACATTCTCATTACCAGACAGGAATATAAGGAAAAGGGAAAGAGAAAGAGAGTGTGTGTGTGTGTGTGTGTGTGTGTGTGTGTGTGTGTGTGTGTGTGTCGGGGTACAGAACGAGAGAATAATACTTTTGCAGGATGGATGGCTGTATGGAATTATTTCCTCATATAATCCAGCAGAGTGTGTGTGTGTGTGTGTATTTTAGGTGTTTCTGAACTGCTGTCTCAGCTGGAGGTGAACCTTCAGCCAAATTAAAGAAAGAGGAGAAGCCAAAGATACAAATGTGCTTTTCAGACAAGCAAAAAGCAGCTCTTTTTTTATGAGCCTTTTAGTTTTTTTTCAGAGCAACTCTAACAGTACGGCATCCCAGATTCCTCAGACAGAGGATCTAAGGGGGGCGATAAGTCATATTTGACAAAGTAAAGCTTAACACATATTTCATTACAATAAAATACATTGTAATATCAATATCTTTGGAACGTCTCTGTGGACAAAGTTGTCAAGAAGATAAGACAGTGCATGTCAGAGTCGGGTGAGAAGGAGGCTTCGGCTGGAGAGGTGCGTCGCTCTGAAAGTCAGCCAACACACACGGCGCTAAAACGATTTCACCAGACAACCTTGGGATGAGCTGCTGAGGACGACACATTAATATACCGAGATAAAACAGGTGATGAGACACTAATTCTATTTTTTACTGGAATAGCCACATATATTTTCTTTCATTTCCCCCTCCTCTTCTTGCATTACGCTCATTCTTTATCTGTAAAATAGGGTGGCCAACTAATCAGAGCATTTATCAAATTCCTCACATTCAGAGTTTATTTTGGGGGGCTTCCATAACATGGAGTACAGAGTTTCCAGAGCTTGACTGACCACACGCAAACCGATAAGTCTTACTGACCACAGCGGCGGACAATAAACCCTGGTTGAGAATTCAAAAAAAAAAAAAATATTGAACGTTTATCAAAGTTGGAAACCTTAACGGAGGGCAGTCTCAAGGTGTGAGTGAGACCTCGAGTTTTGCTTCCTACAGAGAATGGGTCAATTAGTCTGATTAGGTGTTTATTGAATGATTGGAGGATGCTGATTACTCCACTGAGGGGTTCGGCTTACCGCCAGTCAATCAAGTACTGCTTTGTTTCCTAATGCAGCCACCTCATGGTTTTTTTTTTTTCCACTCCTTACAGTCTCATTCCAAATCAGACCTGTCAAATTTTACAGTAAAGCATTATCGGTTTAAAAAAAAAAAAAAAAAAAAAAAAATTACCTTTTGGACAAGAAGGAGAGAAAAGTAAAGTAACCGGATGGGCTGAACACCTTTTTAATAATAAAAAATTATATATATATATATATATATATATATAGTCTATTGTCAAAACATTTTAGGAAAAAAATGGTACTTGATCAGGCCCCTTATGAACAGGTTCGAACCAGTTTTCAAATCAGAATCCAAAGTGAAACAAAATCCAAATTATCAAACATGTTGCCTGCAGGGGTTAGGCTTTTTTTTGTGCAGGGGAGAGTGTGGGACAAGCCACGGCTGTGTTTTTGAAATTAGCCATGGCAAGCTGGTGTGCGGAAAGTGATTGCTCTAAACCGCGGAGCGTTACCGGGAGGGACGGTGGAGGTTTGCACTCGCAGACGTCTCAGCCTAATAGCACCCAGGAGATGTGCTGGAAACTTCTCTCCGGCCAGCTTTTTACAAACGCCCAGCATAAAGCCTCATAAAGGAACTGACTCGTCAGAGATAAACGTTTCCTTCTTCCCTTCGACTCCAAAACTGGCTGTTTGTTCTATGAGAACTATTAGAAGGTGAGACCAAAAATGATTGGTAAAAAAAAACAACACATCTATCTGCAAGTTTTAGAGAGCGAGTTAACTTTTTTAGATTTGCATGTTACTTATTTTGCACACTGGTATTGCAGGTTGTTTTGCTTGTACTTTTAAAGCAAATCATAAAACTGTGTTAGTCCTTGAAGAAATTCTGCATTTGTGTTTTATCCATTACTAACAGATTGTAAAATTTTTTTAAAGAAATCTGAGGGAGAGGCAAAACGAAATAAAAAAAGATGTGGTAGTTGGTGTGATAGAGGAAAATAGCACCTGTGGACAGTGGTCATTTTTTTCATATCTGCAGGTTTCAAAAACATTTTCCTCTAATTGTTCTTCTACCTGCAGGAAATGAATGTATTTTTTTCTCTATGAACTGCACAGCAATCATGGCAACCAAACACTTAACAAAAGATCACACAAGAAAAAGTCCTTCCTTACAACCTATTCAAAAAAAAAACGAGGCGTAGAAACGCCTGAATGTGATAAAATGCTGCATGCAAACTCTTTAAACAAATTTAATCAGGTTTTAATGCAAGGAATAGGTTTACATCTGAGGCTTCAGCCTTTCATCCGTTCACCATTTTATCTGATAAAAACGATCGCTTGATTGAAAAGAAATGAAGTAAAGATTAGGTATGCTAGTTTCAAAATTAAGCATACAATCACAACACCTTTCTCTCTAGAGTTATCTGCAACTTTTATCATGTAGATTCCTTAATAAAAATCTGGGCATGGGTCATGTCAGGAAAGGTAATTCAAATTGAAAGTGAAAAATTACCATAGAATGCCATGTCATCCCAATATCACAGCAATGCAATTCCTCCCCGTAAAAAAAAGCGCATGTGTGCGGAGGAACATGAATTTGGCCATCATTCCTTTTTTAATTAAAGCATTCAGTCCCCTTTCAACGCGAGTTCAAGGATGCCAGGAGACTAATTAATTTGAAAAGGTACGATGTCTGTGCACAAATGTCTTCCGACACACAGATTTAAAGAATATGGAATAAGAGAGAGGTAAGAAAGAAAGAGTTCGAGAGGTCACACCACTTCAAGTCGCTCTGGTGTCATCCGGTGATCAGAGTTGAAAACAGACCAGGGCTGGAGTTTGCCTTTTCGGTACGTGGGTGGGCGCGAGTGTGAAAGCCTGGATAAAGCCTATCAAATAGCTGCAAAGAGGACATCAATGGAAAAAAATCTCAAATACTGCTCATGACTTATTTATTTAGCTACAGCTAATTTAGTTCAAATTATATCACTATATATATACAGTCGTGGGTGCCAGCACCACTATAAAGTATAAAATATATTAAAGCTACGCTGAAAAAGTGCAAGACACACACACACATCAGCTTTTTCTAAATCTGCCATTTTAAAAATGTTACAAAAAAAAAAAACGTTTTACAAATGCTGAGTGAGGATAGATTTGTAAGGTTTGCATTTTACACTTACACACATTTATACACATGCAACGTTAAAACATCTTCCTAAACTACTACAAAACAACAAATTTTAATTTAAATTTAGTTCTTTTATGCTGCAAAGTAAATATAAAAAAAAAAGCCTTAAACAGTACATGCAATAATTATTTAGTCAGCTTCGAATTAAAGAACTGTGAATGAAAAGTACATTTTCTAATATAAAAAAAAATAACATTTTCCAAAGCACTTTGTTTATTCATACCAGCCAGAGCTTTAAAAAAGCCAGTGCCATGCAAAGAAAAAAAAAAAAAAAAGAATGTGGGAGTGAATTAAAAAGTGTGTGAGAGAGAAAACAAAGCGCAAAACTTATCCACTCCTGTGGAAAAGTCCTGGACAGGAGTGGTAATCCTAGGTTTAGTGGCTGGGTTATTTCCCAGGGAAGCGGGGGTACGGATGTAGAATCCCATTACAGATGTCAGCCGACTGGCAGTGACCGCAAGGGCAGACATCATACCGGTACAGAGCCCCATCGTGCCCCCAACCTACCGACAAGAAAAGCTCAACCGGTATGAAGTCTGACCGGCTCCCCTAACCCATCCACCCCTCCTTCACTCCTCGACCCTCTGTAGGAAAATACTCTCCCTGACTTCTCCCTTTAGCGCTCCGATGAATGGAGAGCGAGGGGCTGTCTGTGTGTGTGGAGGGGGGTTACTATACAATTATTCAGATAACAGCTGGGGATAATATAGTGGCAGATGTCCCCTGGTCAACAATGCTCACAGACCACAGCCGAGAGCAAAAGGCAACTCTAACCAACGGTTAGCAGCGCTCATCACATATGTTAAAACTAAGAGCAGAAATCAATCTTTTTTTTTCTCTCTCTCTTCATTTTTCTGAAAACATGAAAATATATATTTGCTGCTTCTTCTGAGCAATCTTAACAAATGATTGGTTTAGAAAAAAACTACTTTTTAACAGATCAGTACACCTCTTTAGAATATAAACAATTAAATTAGTGAAAGTAATAATAATAAAAATGATTTTGGATCATATAAAAACACTTTTTTTATGTTTTTCTATATATTTCTACAAAAACTACCTTTGTGTCTTTGAGTCAGTGTCCAAGTGTAAAAGCCCCTGTATTATTTGGCGTGTGATGGTTAGTGCTAGATAACGTGCTTTTTCCTGCAGCGCGAGTGTGTCGCGCTGCGCTTCTCGCACTCTTCACCCCCCACCAAGACAAGACACTTCAACACAAAAGCGTCAGAGGAGAGAAAAAAAAAAGACAAGCCCTTACACAACACAAAGAAATGCATGGATTTGGGTATTTATAACATGATAGAAATTTTGAAAGTGTGATTTCTTTGGAAGGAAGCTGCAAAGTGTCTAAGAAAGTTGAGTAGGAATTACAAGAGGGGCAGAAGAAAAAGAGGCAGAATGCGTCAATCAAAAACGGAAGGACGAATCTGATTTTGTTGTACACATGGTTAAAAGATAATTCTGTCAGAAGATGTATCACGTTCGTCCATTTCAAATGCAAATAACTTAAGTAGGCATCCCCTTGTTACCCATTACTAATACCATAAAAGAAACCAACACTTCTCCATTCCGCTGCTACTTTACGGATTAGCGAATGAAAATTAGATGCATTTATATGGTTATTACTTATATGGTCACACAGTGGGGAGGGGGATTTATCCAAGCGTACAGTGCAGCGCCAGAAACTCCCTCAGGAACGAACCGCTCGCACCTTCGGCGGCTGGGGGTGGATTAGAGTTTTAAACCCGGACTAAGGTTTACAGCGGCCGGCAACACTGACAAGAATTCCTCCCGCCATTGCCACCCAACAAAGCCAGGCAATGCGGAGAGGAATAAAACATCAGAGGTTTTCTCCTCTCCTGTTTAGGCAGAAGTTTTCAGTAATCACCATCGCTGTTTTGAGAGCTTAGCGTTTGGCGTCACGAGCGGAATTTTATCAGCGATAGAACTGGGCTTCTTTGGAAAACTTTACTAAGACGCATTCAAACAAGCCGCAGATGTCACTCCGACATCACGTCACGTCTTTTGTGACAGTGCCGAAAGTTTGCTCCCATCTCTCCCAAAGAGCTTTACTGATGCGCCTGCTCTCCGCCGTTCTCTGATGGACATGATGGCTTGTCAGCGTTACGCTGGGGTTTTGAAAATATACAGCGAATGGCATTATAAAGACCTTCGTGGAGGGGGTGAAGGCTCGAGGGGGGAGACGGCGGACTGAGAGAAAATCCATAACACAAATACAGCTGTCAGCTGGAACGCAAAGTTAGCAGAAGCAGCTTCGGTGGCCACAGGGAGCAAGTTTATGACTTCAGGTTGCATCCTCCCTATCTAGGCTTCAACAATCAATACACAATGTTCTTCATCAAACCAACAGGTACTTGAATCATTTCGGTCAAAAAAGGCTAGTTCCAACTGGCAACTGACCATGAAGTGCACTGGTTCACTTTCCACCCGCGTCTGCGGCCCCGAACTGCCAATAATCTCTCCTGAGGTGCTCGGCTAATGGATATAGAGAAGTAATGATCAACGTCTCAGACTCAAGTGCGGTCATTTCCGTCCAGTGAACACCCTGCTTTTCCCTCTACCACATTTCCCCAGCTCATCGGAAATGGGCCCTTCCTCTCTCTAAGCAAACTCTAGGGTCATTCTTTAAGACAGTCATCACCTCATAACAGCCTGGCACTCTCCCGAAACCCGGCGTGAAGCCTCCCCACACAGGAAACCTTGTGCGCGAAAACCAAAAAACTGAAAAAAAAAAATAAATAAAAAAATTGCCACTGAGGTCACAGTAAAGAGAAACTGTGCTTAAGAGTTCTAGTGGAGATTTAAATTCACATTGGGAATAAATACACCATAAAAAATGAACGACGTCTAGCAGCATCTTATAGGCTGACAGATCGTCGAGACGGCACTTCCGTGCTGCGGTCTCTCTCAAAGCTGAAACTCTTAACGCCAGACCTTTTCGATATCAACTAATCAGAACAACATTGTCATCTGGAAAACGTCCGTCACCCTGGTCTCTTTTTGGGTTTTAATTTACAGATTCAGAAGTTGCTTGAAATTGCTTTAGTGTCAATTTTTTGTGCCGTTAGCTCCTTTTTCCCCTTTCAAGGCTCAGAGTTTGAGGAGAAAATGACACCACTCTCCGACTAGTAATAAAAGCAGCCCTCACTGTCTAAAAACGTACATAATTTATTATTCACATCCACTAAAAAAAATGCTCAGCCTCAGCCTCAGCCTCGTCCCACCAAAAAAACATCTTCAATTAAAACCACATGTTTAATCTACGGCTGGTGGTGGATGCCGCTGGTCAGTGCCGGAGCTGATGCGTTCAAAGACGCAAACGAGCGAAAAAATTCCTGCCTGACCTTTCACGTAAGGTCAGCTGAAATATGAAAGGGAGAACGTAGGCATAACATATTTCACACAAACATGTTTCGGAGAGCAGAGGTGGCCAAAAGTACGGTTGACAAAAAAATATTCCTAATCAGTTAGAGATGGATATGTATTGCTCTTCAAAATGCTTTGGTTAAAAATGCACTTGTGTGAAAACTAACATTATTTTTGGAACGGTAAAAGAGTTTAATGGTGGAAATGCCATGTGAGGGTCTAAGGGACAGTGCTTCACGAGAACCAGAGTGCTTTGTGTTAAAACCACCCGTGATATTGAAAAACTTAAATTTACCTCTAAATCACTTGACTGAGGCTCATCTGAATTTGAAAAGAGAACACACACACACACACACTAAATGCTTTTTGCACAGCA
Organism: Poropuntius huangchuchieni; assembly: GCA_004124795.1. Lineage (NCBI taxonomy): Eukaryota > Metazoa > Chordata > Actinopteri > Cypriniformes > Cyprinidae > Poropuntius > Poropuntius huangchuchieni. Next base: position 19,074 of record SCHK01378199.1, on the reverse strand, counting down.
CACATCGACATATATTTGCATTAGCAGAAAATCGGTTGTTCAAATAAAGTTTCAATCACCAAATGTTCCTAAAATACGCATCAAAAAGCAACATGCCTAAATGTACACCTGGCATCAGGTTAGTCTCAACATCAACGTCCAAAACAAACACATTCCAGACCTTCTCTACCCAGAAAAATACCCACAGTGGACTGAATACCAGCCTGCCATGCAATCCACACATTCATCAAAATAACATATTTAAAAGACCTCTGAAAGTGATGTTAGTAGTCTGTATAAACACGAAGAACAGCATAAAACAATCACTTATCACAGAACAAGTGATATATCAATTATAACCAGAACTCTAAAGTAGTCTGGTGTCTGCCGTTAGAAATAGAGTGCTAAAACTATCAGCTGAGGTGTAGCTTTTGCCGCTTGCAGCTGCTTGACGGCCATGCAAGTAACTAAATTAGCCACTTTACTGCCATTTTCATGCCCCCTCTGAACGAAATGCTGTATTCTTTTTCAACTTCATGAATTATCACTTTTACTCTAAGCACATAACATCATTCAATCACTCCACTCATCTACGCACAAGCAGATCAAATGGAAATTGTATTCATCACTTTATGCTTATGTTCATCTACATTTACACATGTCACATTTCAATTAACAGGGAATCTGTTTATCATAAGAGGCAATATATCAAAGAACGGACATTGTAAAAACAAACTAGTACAGCTTTGAGACAAAAAAAGTGTGTTTTAGTTCAACAAAAAATTATTTGTCTTTACACACAGATGTGTATGTTAAAAAAAAAACAATATTATTTAATAAACAAGGAAACTTTCATAAAAAAAATTCCAAAGCCCTTTTATGTAGGTTCACATGCTGTAGTACAAAATGGAGATTAAATAATTAAAAGATTAAACTAATTGAAAATGTTACTATATCAAAGTAAATCATTTATCATTCTCTCTCATTGTTCAATAAAATGCTCCTCTTGTGATTTAATATACAGTTGCATTGTGCAGTAAATGTCAACAGTGAATTAAACAAAGACTCACCTATATTTTCTATTCGATTTAAATCGTGTCCAAAGCTCCATCAATCAGTTCTTAATATCATGAGATTTACACACACTGCCAGACTATGAGGAAGATGATGTTGTAAATATGTATTTTTCTTTGACTGATGTAAAGATTTATTCTTAAAAACCAAGTACAGAAAGACAGCGAAATTATAGTGTACTTGGTTCAACTCCTGAGCTGTAGTTCCCTCTGCAGATTCACTTTTTATGCCCCGGACTGACATCTTTAAATTGTTGCTGGTTTGTTTTGTGTTAGTTTTGCTGTTGCGAGTGTTTGAGGGCGAAACTAACAGCGCTGATTTGATCACGAAAAGAATAACAATCTATTAACTGTACGGTTTAAAAACAAAGGGAAAAAAAGTTCATCTTGTTCATGCATTTATGAAAAAATTAATCACTAAATAAAAACATTAAGTTTCGCATCACTTAAGTTAGTCTTTTAATTCGCGAGGCGAGAACTGACCAGTTAAAATAGGCTAATAATAATAATAATAACAACAAGATTATCTTTTTTGAAGTGCAAAGTTAATACTTTTTCATCTGAAGTCTTATTTTGCATCTACACGAACCTTACTAATGTCACTTGATCTCGCTGTAACTGATGCATTTGAATTAAAGATTATAAATAATGCATGCCGAGTCTTTTATATTTCTTTTATTTAATTCGTAACATTTTTAATATTTAACTGTGTCAGTAACACATCGACACTAAACCCTATAAATAAACTTTAATACATTCGCTTTATTTCTCTTATAATAAATGATTATTTCCTAACACTGTATCTTATATAAATTAAAACTTACGAGTCAGAAGTTATGAGTAGCTAATTTGCCTAAAATTAGAGTAGCTAGTATTTGCTGAAGGCCTGTTAAATACAATCAGCATGACGGATAATCAGAGAGAAAAAAAAAGCCAATTTACATAAAATAACCGTAATTTAACCTTTTAGTTTACGTGCATGCTTTGGTGTTGTTTATTAACTTAAATTGTTTATGAGGAGAGTTTTGTTGCCAAGGCCAAGCGATATCTGATTTCTACATTTCTGTGGAAGCAACGTATGGTCTTTGAGAGTGAAAAAATATATAAATACATCAAATCAAATAAATAAATGCACACTAACATAGATTTGTTCCAAATTAGGTTATCTTTTATGTCCTCCTTTTTTTATTTTAATCAGATTTCAAAGCAGGTGATATTTTCAAACTCAGCTGCACATGTTCACTAAACTTGTTTTCAGTCTTTTTCACGATCGGGGATTATTTTTATCTAAAATCCTTCAACGTTATTACTAATGTATTTTATCACAAATGTGCAAATCTCTAATTCATAATTAGTTAATATTCTCTCGTAGAAAATAATAACACGCTTTCATCTCCGTAAATAAAGTTACGTCGTCTAATCTAGTGACACTGAGAGCTTTAGTATCCCTTTCGCAAAAGATCTCAGAAAATACACTGACTCTAATATTTCTTTCTATTGATCTGAAGAAGTGTGTGTGTGTGTGTGTGTGTGTGATAACGCGTCCATGCATTCAAATCTGGGATACATTTTAATGTTCTAAACGCTTAATGTCGCGAGGAGCAAACAAGAAGAAAGAAAAGAAAGAAGAAGGAGAAGTAAAAAGTGGATATGAACCTGTTAGGATATTGTGAAGAACTCTACTTTCACTCTACGGTTGGACCATGTGGATGAGTCCCTCCAGCTTTCGTGAATGTCCCAGTGATTCCAGAAACCTTCAGAAGAGCAACGCAAAAGGAAAAAAAAAAATCCTGTTCTATAAGTGATGTCTTCAGACCATTACTTTCAACGACAACTGTCTTTATTAGTCTTCCTTTCCTTTTTGACTGGCTTCCTCTCTCAGACTGGTCACTCAGTAGGGTGATAAGTGGAAACAATAATCGTGCACTAGCTCAAAGGCTGCATGGTCACAGCGCTCCTCAAAGTTCATGAAGAACAAGCACGCGGCTCTTTACGCCTCCTCGTCGCTTCAGGTCTTCTCGGTTTCTTTCAGTTAGTCACGCGGTGAATTTTCCTAAAGTCCCAATAATGCTTCTCGCTGGAGTTTTTGGCATCTCGTCTGTTCCTCGCTCATTCGCAGAGAAATCAGTGTTGAATTACTCCGCTTGTGTCTTGTGTTGGCGATGTGTTAGGGGACAGTTTGGTCTACCGTAATGCGTCTAGAACGGGCGCGCACACATCTTCTGCGCCGCAGCTGCTTGAAGCACAACACAAAACCCCGCGCGCTGCAGGCGCTGATCTCTTCACCTGCGCGCGCATCGCGGGTTTAGTTTGGCCATTGTGGTTACCGACGAGCAACAGATGTTAGTCAAAGGACAGGCTCACCACGGGAACCGTTACCTGCTCCTCGAGTACTCCTCGGCAAATAACAAGTTTGTTCTTGCTGCTTGCCATCGTTCAATCATACTTTGCTTTTGTTGTCAGTAGTTATGTTAGACAGTTAGAATTAGTTGTTCTAAATATTCTTCTTCTTACTATTATAATAGTAATTATTGTTTAAAAAGTGTATAATCCTTGTTAAAATATTATATAGATATACAGAGATATGACATTGTAGCTATAGTAAAATAAGTAATAGGCTATATTTATACATTTACGTTTAGCAGACGCTTTTATCCAAACCGCCTTACAAATGAGGACAATGGAAACAATCAAAATCAACAAAAGAGCAATGATACGCAATGCTATAACAAGTCTCAGTTGGCTTATAGTGTTAGAGGCCTTTTTTGTTTGTGTTAATTGTATAATAAATAAAAAGAAAAGGAATAGACCGAACAGAAAAAGAATAGAGAAGTTAATGTTAGTTTGTTTTTGTAAGAAAACAAGCAGTTAGTAAATGAATAGAGTGCAAGTCTAAAAGGGGCAAGTGAAAATGAAAGAGATGTGTTTTTAGCCGATTCTTGAAGATGGCTAAGGATTCAACTGCTCGGGTTTGAGTTAAGCAGGTCATTCCACCTGGAGGGAACATTTCATTTAAAAGTCCAATTTATACCTACCATAATATACATATACATATGATATATTGCTATTATATAAGTACATTTGCAGTACGTGTATGTGACCCTGGACCACAAAGCCAGTCATAAGGGTCTTTTTTTGTTAAATTGAGATTTAAATAAGCTTTCCATTGATGTATGATTTGGTAGGATAGGCCAATATTTGGCAGAGAGACAACTATTTGAAAATCTAGGATCTGAGGGTGCAAAAAATCTAAATATTGAGAAAACCACCTGTAAAGTTGTCCAAGTCATGCCCTTAGCAATGCATATTTCTAATCAAAAATTAAGTTTTTTATATATTTATGGTAGGAAATTTATCTTTATGGAACATGATCTTTACTTAATATTCTAATGATTTTAATTTTAACCCATACAATGTTGTTGGCTATTTCTACAAATATTCTACAAATATATATATGGTACATATATAGTATAAACAAAATAATAAATAAGTATAAACAAACTTTGCTCCTGACCATGTATGATGTGAACTGTGAACAAGTTGATTTATGAATATCACTCCAACTTTTAATGGATAGTCAAGGTGATGCTTTATCGGTAATCTGTCATCTTATCAAAAATGTTCAAATATGATTTATTTTATGGTCAGTGGAAACTTTCTCTCAGCAAAAATCCTCTTTTACTTGAACCATCAAAAAAGGCAATCATTCACATCTCCACTGGACAATAGGATACGACCCCCATTAGTCAAGACATATTCATTAGAAAAATCAATAATCCAAGATGTAGCCATACTGGCCTAAAATGAAAGCAGCAGGCTCATAAAACAATGCTGACTTCACTTCTATGTCCTGCCATATGGACCTCAGAGTCCTGGCCAAAAAAAAAAAAAAAACCTGATTAAACTTGAACATGGTATTTATAGCTTTATATTTACTGAAAAACGTTATTTGTCCACTACTACTGTGTGTTTAATCATATCAGTCTGGGGGGAAAAAAACCATACACTTTAAAACCACACTGAATATGCCGAGGAACAAAAGAACATGCTAAACCGTTTTGATTTTGTGTGTGTGCATGTTTGCAAAGTTCCCCATCAGATTAACATAATTAAACAAACACACACACAAACACAGAGTTACAAAACTTGTTTTGCTTTACGCACATGGTCAAGCATGACAAACACTGTGGTCCAAAACAGATACCTTGAGCCCATGGTAAGATGGACAGAAGGAGATATGGTCTGCTCGCTGTCACGGGGTTAAGATTAAACACTCTTGTGGTTTGGCCATCTCAGGCTAATAAGGCACTCATGAAAGGATTACGAAGAACCCATAGGATGACTGGCTCTCTAACTAACCATACATACAGTTCACCTCACATAAGCACACACACCTGCAAACAAGATTACAGCTGGATATATAAGTAATAGATTCATGGACAAACCCAGCGAAGATCAATTTTAACAAATTTCTCTTGACCTTTCATTAATCATGCAGCGTTGTAGGACCATACACTGAGAAAAAAAAAAAAAAAGTTACTTTGAAATTATTTTAAGTCAGAAATTGCTAGTAAACATCACAAATAACTGTCAAATTAACATCGAATTTAAAAATGAAAGTTTACAAGTTTGAAAAATAATTTCTTACAGTTGTTCATATAGCATGGATGCACTGAGATCTATAAAGTGTCTTATTATAAAATACAGAAATGATGAACTAATGAACTTGCGCATTTTTAACGGGAAAAAATGTGTCCATTAAAAACCGTACTTCCGTTCACACAGACTCAGTAAGCCATTTTGATTAGTATTGTTGTGACATGCCATCATATGACCACAAGGAGGGTGAATTCTCACTCGGCTAAAGATCTGAATGTTTGTTACCTCATCAGTCCCAAAGCTGACATCAAAGCTGAGGATCAAGTCCAAAAGTATCAGGGTTACACACTGTTACGCTCCCTGAGAACCACCCATGCATAGTCAGACGCACACATAGAAACAACTACATTGGATTTGGTTTACATTTCGGTCAGTTTTACAAAATAAACTGTATAAAAAGAAACATATTGTGTACAGTGGACTCAATTTCCTCTCTTCTCTGCTGCAGGAACACCACCAGAGCCTGGGGACATGGAAAACAACACATCTATTTACTGTATGTTGTTTGTTTACTCGTTCATCTGTTTGTTATTTTCAGACTCTGTTTCTCACCCCTGCCAGGCAGTGGGATATTTGGCGATGCTATCTGCGTGTGTCTGTTTGTTTGTTTACTTGTTTGTGCTGGCATAATGTCCTTAGGGACCGTAAACAAGATCGACGATGCTGAGAAAAAAACCTTCATGGTCTATGAGGGCACTGCTGGACTAAAGCAAGGACACTGCAAGCGAACAAGAGCCATGCAGCCCGTCAGACATATTACAGTCGAAGACAAAGGTGAGTATCTTAGTCACTGTAATCTAATAACATTCTCTTTTATGAATGAAAAAATAAAAACTCCTCAGCACTTTCATCTAGCACTTTCGATTAACATTTAAGAGCAGGCTTTGTGGTTAATCAGGGGTAATAATTATCAAAGTCGACAGGTAATTAAATTAAACATAATTGGCTACACGAATTGGCTGTTCTACAACATTTTTCCCCACATAATTAAAGAGAAATATGTCAGTATTCAGAGAGAGAATGACTTAAAAACAAAAAAAAAGGGTTTAGTCACACTAGAGAACTTGATGATGCTTACGAGGTGTGTTAAAATTTATAAAAAGTAGTTAGCATTGCACTTTAGCGATCTATTTAGTCGGTAAACGAACCACTTTAACGGAGTATTCTGGGTTCGATGCAAGTTGAGCTCAATTGACAGCATTTGTGGCATAATGTTGATTACCACAAAAATAACTGTCGCTAAAAAATGAAGGTTATGGTGTGGTGCTTGCAACGTAAATGAATGGGGTCAATTTTTTGAGAATTTAAAAGCGAAAATGTAAAATCTTACAATTCTAAAAAATCACAACATTCTTTTTTTCTGATAAAATGTGTGCATTAAGTAAGCTCTCAATTTGTTCGCATCATTTTTACAGTTGCGTTAGAGTTTTAGGCATTACATGCATATTGTTTACAACAGTGAGTATTTTAATGTTTACAGACTGGCCTTTTTCACTTCCATTATAAGTGCCTGATTGTAACAGATGTTTTTTTTTTTTTTTAAAGGAGAGAAGTTGAAATTAATTTTTGTGGTATCGACATTATGCCACAAGTTCTTTTACTTGAGTTTATGTATTGAACCTGAAGTTTATAGTGTCTGCTCTTATATTAAAAATAATCAATCAGAGGAAATTAGAAGAAGAGTTTTAGATCATTTATGTAGGTTTTGTGTCATAATCTCCACTACTGAGATTAAGCTAAATTTAAAGTCATGTATCAATGGCCTAAATTGCATTTTAGCAGTGGAATAGACATGCACTACACACACACACACACACACACACACAGGCCAACTCAGTTACATACGACACAGGCTGTTGCCTCAGGATGTAGATCAGTAAGTTTAGTGTAATTGTGTCTCATTTATGTGAAACGGTATTTGTGTGGTATTACACTTGAAAAACATTTAACTAGCACGTGGGAGTAATGTAATAAAAAAATAAATTGTTAAATTACAAAATATTACTGTTTACAAACATACCCCAAGGTCCTTAATAGCAAAATAAATTGAAATAGAACCTATTGCCCTTGAGATTTCATGGAAAAATTGGAGGAAAAAAGTCAAAAGAGCTGTTTACCTCCGAATAAGACACTATGGTGACAGCTGCAAGCCACTGTTTATGCCACAAGACAGTGGCAGTGTATGCGATACAAATTACACCGTTTGATTGGTGAGGAAGATCATAGACACACCAGCATGTTTTCATTAAATCGTCATAAACGTGTTTACAGGCCCAGCTGGCTTTGGTTAGAGGGTGTTAAATAAAGCAGTGCGGTATTGTTTACTCCTCTGCTGCCGTGTCTCTCTCTCCCAGGTCTTTCCCCTCACACTCGTCTTTTTGTCAACACTGTATCCATCCTCACATAAACCACATGGCCGAGCTGTCTTCGGGGAGCGGTAACCGATCCTAACGGCCCGTGTCATGTGAGGAACTTCATCTTGAATAAAGCTGTCAAAAAAAAAAAAAACCCAGATCAGTCGGGAAGGAAAAAAGGAACTGGGATGAGGCCGCCGTTTAACGAGCTGTTTTAAGGTGCCGCGTTTTTCAAACGGAAAAAAGGGTTCAAATCTAGCCCGAGGCCACTTAGGAGCTGACCGACTCGGCCCGGCTCGGCGCAGCTGTAGCCCAGCCACAGAGGCTCTGCGAGTGGGCTGAAGTGTCACCTGGCTCTCCTGAGAATAGTGAGGGGGGGTGATGGGAGAAGCAGAGGGCTGCGGGATTGTGGGAGGGGGAGAGGAGTTTGCTAAGTTTTCATTCACTGGAGGTGGGGCCAGCGGCGGTACATATGAGGAGAGCTGCCGATCGTACAAAAGGAGGCGGCAAAAGGTCTCTTGTTGAGGCGGTGTGTCTGTACACACACACACACACACAAACCCTCTGCTCTCTTCCTCGGGTGCGATCTTGTATCAAAGCAAACAAATGACATGCTGTCTCCCTCCCGCCTTTTCTTTTTTTTTGATCCGGTATTCACTAAAATGACACTCCATATCTCAACCGACTGACATTATCAATCTGCAGTATGCCCAAATCTTCCGGCCAAACTTGCAGTTCCCAGAGGAAATCCAGCGGCATTGTCCTTTGTTTGCGAAGAGATCCCACAGGAATAAGCCCTGACTTTTTCACTGCGTGAGGAGAGCTGTCACGCGGGCGGCCTGGCACGCAGGATGCTGGGTTAGGATAGGTACTGTCAGCCCGCTCAGATTCGCAGGCCGTGGCATTTCCACTCTCAATGCTGGATTTGGTTTCAATATAAAATACATCAGAGTTCTGTCTCCCTGCGCCGGTGTGAAAGAGACATCTGGATCTGATATGAGGGACCACAAGGGGAGCATTTATTGTTGGCTTTTACCTATAGATAGTGTTGACATATTCTTTATTTTATCATTTTTCACACGAGGGGAGAAAAGAATCTTGCTGTTTCCAAATCTTTGACTGCATCCATATCATTGAATAAATTACGGATTGGATTAAAATTGATACATTATTAATAAGCCTGAACTAACAATAAAAAACTGCATCAATAACAACAACAACAAGAATATAATAATAATTATTATTATTATTATTCATGTTTAATCATGTATTTTCAGCTTACAGTCTAATAATCCACATTTTCAAACAAATAAATTTTGATTATTATTTAAAAAAAAAACATATACATACAATACAGAATTATAAAATATATTTATATAATAAAACATTTATATTTTAATATTTCTTTCCATTACTGCTAGGCCAAATTGAAAATTTCTAAATAGCAATACAAACAAACAAACCATAAACAAATAAATCTTATATAGAATCGCATAGATACAATAATAAATAATATAATGCTTAATTTTAGGTATAAATATAATTATTTGATAAAATGTAGATTTTCATATCTCACTTCATTACTACTAGGCAAGATCTAGTAATCCAAAATTACAAATAAACAATAGATATGATATAAAATGACATACTCATGATATAAAATCAAATATATAAATAATAAATAGTATTATATATAAAATATAGGTAATTCTATAAGGCATATACAGTATTTTGAATCTTCACTCTATTACTAGACCAAATGTAATAATCCAAAATCACAAACAAACAAAATAAGTAAATATTATATAACATCACATGAATACAACAAATAATGTAACATATGATTATATGTAAAATATGTTTCTATAATAAAAAATATATTTTCAACTTCCCAGGCCAAATCAAATAATGCAACATCACAAACAAACAGTAAATAAGTTACCATCCATTTTGAGTGAATGTTTAGGATATTTTTGCCGCAAAGTAATATAAGTTAGACTATTTATTAACTGTTTTGATTATTTATGTGGTCATATAGTGTAGCTAAATGGTGTAATGTAATTTTATCATAATGATAAATGAGTGTTTCCTTAGACCTCTTACTAAAGTGTCCAGCCCCTAAAAAGATCACTACTAACTAAACTGACTGAATGTATTCTGAAGAAAAACTTTCAGAATAATTTCAGTGTGACTGGTCACCAGTTTGATTTCTGTGATTCAAGAGTGAATCCTTGTTTAAATTTTAATCAAAAGTAAATTATTTCATCTTTTTTCTTCTCTTTCTCTCCCCATCTATCTGTTCTCTCTCTCTATCTCTTCCTTCTGCACAGAATTCATGACCTCTGCAATTCTGCTTGTCCTTGAGTCCCATAATGAATATTCAGCAGATTAGAAGACAGACATGAAAGTTAACATTAGCCATATATTTAAAAATCCCATATTCAGATAATCCTCATATTTGTCAAAATCAAACACAAGAGAAATATAAGAGGACAAATTACATAATGAGAGGATGGGGATCCGTCTTGCGGACAGGGAATTAGATAAAGACACATTTGGCTGAATATGAAGGAAGGAAATGTCCTTGAAGATGGTTATTAAAATCCTGCCGGATGGACAGAGTTTGCCGTGAACCCCGATGGTATCTGATTGTTGAGGGCTAGTGACGAAGACCTACACGGTTAGACATTTTAACTTTATTTGGTCTAGAACGTGTGAGAAAATATGCTAATTTGAGTGCCATGTCTTTCAATGTGCACACGCACACAAGTTAAAATATCTGAATGAAAGCAGACT
>SCHK01378080.1:0-37075 GCA_004124795.1 Poropuntius huangchuchieni | reverse complement strand
TTTTTTATCACAAAAAAGGATTCATTATATAATTATAATATAATTCATTGTTTAATAGTCTAGCTCAAATGTTTGTTTTTTTAAGTTAAAGACAAAAATACAGCTAAAACCAAACACATGCACTGGTAATACCCCTAAATAGTTGGTGCATAAATACAGGTTGTAAAAAGGTCTAGGTGGTAGACAGAAGGTTTTGTTTACTGTAGCTGGTAAACAAAGCTCTAATTCAAGCGAAATGATTCCAGCATGTACGACAAAATCTGTGGGATTTAATGATGTGTATCAATGCCTTTAAGACATTACAACTGGCTTGTATAGTAAGTGAAACTGTGTTGCATGGAGTGCAAATGTTTGAAACTGTCCACAGATGCCTTATAGGACTTCTGGTGAGACCCAACAGCTTGTGTGTGTGTGTGTTAGAGGGAGTGTGTTTTTGGACAGCTAGCTTTGATTTCACGGCAACATTGCACAGAAAAAGAAGAAGAGGAGTTTAACCTTAGATCGTAAAAAGGGCTTGTTTGACTTCACAGTGCCAGGCTTCGACATGCATGGATTCTGAGTGAATGGAAAAGTCCTGTCAGGAAGGTTGCTTTGAGGGCAGCAGATCTGAAAAGTCTGTAAACAATGACTCATCGGCATGTGCCAGAGCGAAAAGGAAGGAAGGCAGATCTCCTGTCCATGTTGCTCACAGGAAGAACACTGCGGCCTGGACAGAGACACAATCAGGCCTCTGTTTTAGTCTTGCAAATCAGAGATTCATGCTTCACGAGAAGCCGCCCATAGGCCAGCCATGCTGTGTAATACACAGAAGGGGTTTTCCTATCCACTTTTTTCTGTCTCTTTCATTCTTTTTCTGCAGTGCATGTTATGTGATTGCAGTCTTGATATGATATTGTTTAACGATGATAAGCTTTATGCTCAGTATGGACTAATCTAACAGTCTATTACTGTCTATCAGGAGTTTAATTGTGAAAAGCATTTCCTTCCCCATTATAATGATGATAAATATCATATGATATGGAAAATATCACATTAATATTTTTGACCGTATCATATTTTGACCCAGCCCTAGCCAGTTCACATGCTATCCTTTATGCAAAATAATAATTAGTGCATCTCTAATCATAGTATATCAAAGATGACCAGATTGCATAGATTTTCAAAATGTGCATTCTTTCTTTGTGCTGTAATAGATGAGGTTGTGGCATAATTGTTTTGTTTTGGCTGATTCTGTCTCATTGTTTTGTATCTGAAATATGTCAGATTGCGGTCGAAAGTGAGAGGCTGTTTTAGTGTTGACTTAAAATATATAAAGCTACAGTTTAAATGACTTGGATAGGCTACATTTTAATGCTTGCATGTGATGAGGGAGACTCTTTGGTGTGGTTTCATGTGTCACCACTGGTTCATTGTCTTGTGACATATTCAAAAGTATGTACTTCATCATCAGAGATGTACATACTATTAGTGCGATTTGGAACACAGCCACGCTCATTAGCTGCAATAAATATAACAGAGAAGCAGTGTATAAAGTAAACACACACAGTCATTAAGACAGCAGTGCAAATACATCAGACGTTTATTAGCATAAACACTTCAACCAATATACGTGCTTTGAGGTAGACGCTATCACACGTATGCGGCAAACATACAAGAAGAAAAACAAAATCCCTGGATAAATAATTAAATCTCTTGTGACAGCGCACAAAGCTTCTGTGATACATTAATTGGGTGAAATTAGCATGAATTAAAGCAAATAAGTGTAACGTGTAATTTATTACTTTCTAAGCATACTTTCGCTGTGGAAGTCTCAGATTTCCCCCAAGATTGCTTTAACAGCTATAATGCATTTCTTAATTTACTCTGTGGAAAATCAATTTTTTCAGAGTTCATTAAGCACCAATATGTTACAATGCAGCTCCCCAGAGCACGCGGCTACAGAAAAACATTATGCAAATTGCTGCGAGCGCATTCTAAGTATGTAAATAGATACTAACACCAGTGTCAAGTCTCTGTGGAAAGCTTTGTTAGTGAAACCTTTTGTTTCACTGCTTTCAGTGATAGTGCAGATGAAAATAGCTTTCGCCTCGTTGCTTTCGAGCAATGTGTCTACAAATTTTGCAGTTTTGCAGCGTTCTTTGCTTCGGTTTTGCATCTGTTCTGTCGTTTTTGGCAGCGCTTCTGAATTCCCTCGCTCACGTGGACTGTAATTGAAACATTCTGGTCCGTGCCGAGTGGCCGTCCGTGCCAGCGAGGGGCCGTTGTCCAAAGAATTCACCATGCAGCCAAACCTTGAGTAGAAAACCCCCTCGGTAAAAAGTGGAAGTCCGTGTTTTAAAGCAGTAACAGGCCACAGAGTGAGCCCACAGCGCTTTAATATGATCATCAGTTTACACTCAAATATGCTCTTTTCCATTCCTTGGCCTTAATGTTTATGTACCCACATGAGAGTTTCATAGCACAAGCTCTGTATCTACCTCTCTCTCTGTTTTTTTTCTTCTTCTAAATCTGTTATGTAGCTCTTTTGAAATTCTGAAAGATTTACGGTTGAGAAGAATGTCAAGGAAGTATCATGGATGGTATCTATCAATGCAATATTATATTTAGTTCCAATCATATTTCACCTCATGCAAAACAAAGAAATAAATTCAGTTTTTCCATCTATTTTATATATTTCTTTCTTATTCATAAGGTGAAACCTTCACAGTTAGCATGATGCTAAAATATAAATGAGCGAATGTATGAAGAAATTACTTCAATAAAGTGTATATATGTATACATAATAAAATATATAAGTAAATTAATTAATAAACAAGTAAATAAATGAATAATTATTAATTTTTTAAGGATTCATCACTGTATCACAGTATGTACTTTGTATGCATTACAAATGTAAAAAGACAGTTCTGCTAATAGTGATGTTAGTAATAATACAATTTGTAGCCCTTTTTTCATTTTTTATTACAGTACTGAAAATTGAGAAATCCTCAAACTTCTCCAAACAAAATAAATAAAATAAAATGTTCAAAAATAATGATCTTAGAGTGAAATGTAGACTACCCATTTATATTATATATTATTTATTAATATAGAAATATGATTCATTGTCAACTGTTATTCTGAAGTATTTCTAGATTGTAGTGTGTCTTCAGGAGCAGTGGCTCTCATCTGTGCTGCTATAGAATGAGTCACCTCACAATAATCATGTCTTTAACGTCACTTGTTCTTAAGTGAAGCATTATTATACAGTCTTGAAGTCCCATCGCTGTCAAACCAATGTCTGAGAACAATAGCATCACCCAGCTCTTCAGGACACATGCTGCATTTAATGTCTTTCTATCTCTGTATGATCAGGGATCAGAAGAACGTCCTGTAAAGGACACTGATTTGAATTTGGAGAAAAAAAAAGGAATTTGGGTAAAAAATAAAATGGATTTCATAGGGCCCTACTATAGACCAACTGTGATTCACTCTTTGCAGTCACACATGTGCAAATTGAACTTGTTCCAGCACTTCCAGTATTTTTCCTATTTGTGATCAGTATGTTTGGAGTAACCTAGAATAACTGCCAAGAAAAACATGATTATGAGCCACATGAGTCATTGAGCATCTGTTAAAATAGCACTGTTTTTGTAGAGAAATGATTGTAGTTTAATGTGTGTACTACCTTGGTTAAAAAGTGTTACAAAAAGTGTTCTCTGATACCATTGCTGAAGCATGTTACTTCTAATAAGATGTCTTTAGAACCAACATTTGAAATAGATGCTTCTAGAACTTGCCGTTTTTTGTGGTTTGCTGCACAGATGTTGTGTTTTGTGGTTGCTTGTGACAGCTGAAGTCTTCTCTTCTGCCACCCATGTGCTACTAAGCTGGAGGAAGTACTGCTAGCCTAAAAGGGAAGACAGAACCACAGGAAACAGGAAAGAAAACCTGCACTGATCCTCTTTCTGTGCATCTCTGACATAATGCCAGCTTTTTTTTTTTTTGGCTTCCTGCAACGGCTGGAATTTTGTTGTTACAATTTTTTTTTCATGACCACATACACACACTATAGCTATTGTTTGTATTTTTATAGAATAGTGAAGTGAATGGTAGAATAGAAATCAAAATCAAAATTCTTATTTTAGTTTCTTGAAAGTGATCATCCCGAAAGTCACCCTTGAAAGTCATTTTCCTTCTATATTTGACACAACTTGCCCATAAAAAATTATAAAAAATATTAATAATAATAATGCAGTTTATTTATAATGTGCTTTTCTCATATCCAAAGTGCTACTATATTAACAAAACTAAGAATATTAATATTGATATTAATATTAATTATAAAAAATTAAGATTTATATAAAAATAGTTTGATAAAATATATATGCAGTTTAAATTTGCATTAAAAGAGAGACAAATTTTCACATTTAAGAATGAGATATATCTAATTAATCAATCTTAGTTCTTTTGAGAATTAGTCTGAATTAATATATAATATAATATAATATAAATTCTATATCTAATGTTTGATTTTGCTGCAGTAGATGTCGTATTCAATTTACAAATGAAAATGAGGTTGTGATGGTCAGATGTATGGTCTGTTCATTATGTCATACTGCCTTAAGGTCTTAGGTCCTGTTTAATTTCCACAACTCATTTTCCAGAGTTTATGACCACTGGAAATTTGACGTTTTCAGTGTTTTTTGGCTGAAAGGGACGGCATATTGAACAGGCTGTACTTTTATCCCAAAGCCTCATTTTCATTTGTTGAATTGAATATGGCATCTGCTCTGACTAAAGTCTACTAAAGTAAAGTGTAATATTCACCACAGTGTTTGAATCTCCGGTCTCACCATGCTGTGAGTGCTATGGAGTCTATACCACATTATAATAGATGTCAAATAAGACCCACCAGACTGACTGGGGGGAAAAATGAGCAGCAAGGGTTAGACATGCAGGAGAAGTCTGCCATCACCTTGGCATGCTCCATTAAATGACTGTGTGTGTGTGTGTGTGTGTACTGGACCCCAGCTGCAGTCGAGCAGCCCAATTGCCTCTCCCCTGACAGGTAGTCATGTGTCCAGAGTTGGGCTTTGGGAGTGTGAGATGAGTTTAAGCCCTTGGGCTAAAGACACTCAACCCAATGGGAGATCACAGAGCTCTCCAAAATCAGCAGTCTGGGAATGGCACATCGCACTGGAACTATCGCTCGTGGCAGCTGTCCACATCAATATGACACGTAAACATACTGGAAAGATGCATGAATGTGATAACAAAATGGAGCCAAGAATTTTGACCTATCAGGGATCAATCGGCCGACAAAAACTGAAAAAAAAAACCGTGATAACCTTTTTCAGAATGCTTTTATAATTAGAAAGTTTAAAAGAACAGTGTTTATTTAAAATGGAAATGTTTATAACATTATAAATGTATTTACTCTTTCTTTTGATCAGTTGCATCATGCTGATTAAACGAATCAGAAGAAAAATCTCTTGCAGGTTTGGAAGGATATGAGGGTGAGTAAATGATGCATTTCATTTCATTTTCTTTTAGTAGTTCAAGTACTCTAAATGATTTTCATCTTACGTTCTGTATCCCACAGGGTTCAGGTTTTGTTTACTGATGTTAATTTTACCTTTTGTTTAAGTCTAAAGTGTTTGCATGCATTTCCAGAGGGACGCTCAGAGAGAATTTGCCTGTCATGCTTGTTTATGTGATGTATCCTCAAATGAGAGCGTTTTATTCCTCTAGGTGGTCCTCTATTGTGTTCCTCAGCTTGCCACTTTGATGGATCCACCTGAGAGACTCCTCTAAATGGGTCTTTTCCCCCAACAGCCTCTCTGCTTTGGGCTTGTTTACTGACAAATTTCCCCATAGCAACAGTACATTTATTTTCTTGGTGTATGAAGTTAAGACTGTTAAATTAGGAAACAGAAACATTTATTTCTCTCATTCTGATTCACACACTTCTGTCCTCTGGAAAAAATGGAAATACGGGCCCTTTCTCAATGTCCCCGGCTCCCAGCTCTTGCTGTCTGGTTTGCCTAATTGCACTAGAAGTAGCCAGCATGCTAATTGCACAGAGCCCCCTGTTGTCACAGCATTTACATGGGCTGCTTGATTCTGAATTTAATCTGCTTGAAGGGTTTGGATTTCATGCTTGCTTTAAATTCAAACACCCCTTGGGATTTAATATAGCATAGAATGAGAGGACGAAGGGAAAAAACGTGACTGGTTTTGTTTGTTTGCAAATTGTTGGCTAACATTTACATGTATTTACACGTAACTCACTAGCTGATTGTCAAAGTTTTGCCCAAAGTCATGCCGTTTTTTTTCTTTTTAATACACACTGAAATATCTCTGAGCTGAGAAGATGTGCAGGCTTGCCCTCGATCCTGACTATTGGAAAGCAGGACGAGTTTATGCAGTACTCAGTTTGTGGCCTAGCCTGGTGTTTCACGTTTGATCCGAGGCTGAAGGAGCTCACGATACGGTGAGATATGAGCCCACGTGCCGCAAAGCAATCAAAGACGGGCGGCTATTTCAGATTCGGCGAGGTTCAGTAGATTTGAGTTCAATACGACTGCCGAGGCCACACATGACCGTACCGCTGAAATCACAACCGTAGCTCCTCAACCGAAGCAATTCCCACAGCGGCAGAAAACTCCAAGATGGTTCGTGCTGTAGTTTTCAGTCTAAGCTTTAATATTCTGCGGTTTTATTAATGGAAAACACTAAGCAGAGATGTGCAAGCGAACCTTTAGGTGACCTAGTTGTCAAACGCTGGCCCTCTGCTGAGACTTCCCAGTTTGATTCTCTTTTTTTTTTTTTTCGAAAGCAAACTGTTTGTGTCTTGGAAAAAACATGCCGTCATATCAAGTGTGCTTGCTCTCTTTCCCTTCCTTTTTTCTCTCTTGCTCTGTCGGGGCAGACGGGGAAGGCTGACAGCAGTCCGGAGAGAGCTGTTTTAGACTCTCAGTGGGCCAGGCAACAGAAGAATAATGAAGCCATTGTGGCTGTGTCCAAATTCCTCACCCTGAAGCCCTTTCTAGAAGAATAGTGCCCACTGTGTAGAGATTTACTCCGCCGCAATACTCCGAGGACCAGAGGAGGCTCGGAGCTCCTATTTGGAGAGGAGATGTTGATGTTGGACGGCTCTGTCGAGGTTGTACGGCGGGAAGAACGAGGGAGTCGCCCCTGTCAGGCAATATATAGCATACGTCTTATGTAAGACAGATGTAGTCTGGGGTAAAACGTGCACGACAGCCTGCGCTCTCAAATGCTTTTCGGAGACGTTCCCGGGTTCTGGATCAGGTTCTTTTGCGCTTGGATATCCGGTTCCAAATTTTCTCTGCCGTCTCCCCCCTTCGTTTCGCTGTCACCTCCCATTACGCGGGAACCGGCGAGCTCCTGTTGACTTCACCCTGAACCCAAGGAGCCGTGCGCAGTCCGCAGAGGACCGCACCGCACGTCAGCACTGACAGCTCCAAACTGAAATAGCTCCACTCATTAACTCGCGGAAAAAAGTGGCAGCGCTCAAAAGCTAGGCTTATTTATCAGCGTGCCATGCCATCTGCATGCCATATTGTGCTCTAAGATTTACAGCGCTGTCTCCTTGCCTCCCTTAGTTCAATAGATGCAGTTGGCAACTCAGCGGCGCTGATATCAACCCAATTATAAATATTTATAATCTGCACATTTAAAAAAAAAAATCCTGTCAATCACAAAGACAAGGCCAGATAAGCTCAGAGTGTATCCGGGATGCAATTTGCATGCCATAGAACTTGTGATCCATTTTGTTTTTTTGTACTTTGCACACAAGACGCTCTCTGTGCAGATTAAATATAGAAGTTTTGTTCTCGGAGAGAGCCAAGCTTATTTTCCTCTTCTCTGCATGTTGATGCTACGCTGATGGCGATTCATTATTGAGAGGGAAAACCATCGTAACTGAGCTCCGGTTTGTTATGTGCCCTTTTTTGTGTTCTTGTCATCTATTTTGCATGGTTTTTTGTCAATCAGTACAGAGAAATAGCTCTAGTGTTCTTGCTCTCTTAGGGTGCGTGTTTGCTGGAGTAACCGTCCTCTGATGAAGGAAGTTGTTTTGTGTAGCGGAACGAGAGAAAGAAGTTACGATTGGAGTCTGAGCTGCTGGAGTGCAAAGTACCACATCTGTGAGTTCAGTTTGACTCATATTTGTTCTCTAAAAGTTTTCACTTTCTGAGCAACTTCAAAACTCAAACATTCCTCATACGCCTAACGCCTCTATGGGCAAATGTTTATTGTAGGATGCATTCAATTGATCAAGAGTGATAAAACATTTAGGTTACACTTTATTTTAAGGTGTCCTTGTGTCCTTAATCACGGAGTAATTTTAATTATTAATTAACAAAATACTATATGGTTATGGTTAGGTTTAGGGTTTGGCTTAGGGTTACTTGCATGTAATTATGCACAATTTATTGTTATTATAATAGTAAGTACATGTAACGTGCAAGGACACCTTAAAATATAGTGTTACCGACATTTATAATGTTATAAATGATTTCTGTTTCAAAATAAATACTGTTATTTTGAACTTTCTATTCACTGAATAATTAATAATTTGTTACATTTATATAGCGCTTTTCTGGGCACTCAAAGCGCTTTACATAGTAAGGGGGGGTCTTCTCATCCACCACCAGTGTGCAGCACCCACCTGGATGATGCGACTGAAGAATACACAAAAAATAAGCAAAACAATTGTTTTAAATATTGATGATAATACATGTTTCTTTGATTGACTCTGGACCACAAAACCAGTAATAAGGGTAAATATTTCGAAATTGAGATTATATATCATCTGAAAGTTGACTAAATAAGCTTTCATTTGATCAAATCTGGTATCTGAGGGTGCAAAAAAAAAAAAAATCAAAATATTGAGAAAATCGCCTTTAAAGTTGTCCAAATGAAGTTCTTAGCGATGCATTTTACTAATCAGAAATTAAGTTTTGATATATTTATGGCAGGAAACGTACAAAATATCTTCATGGAACATGATTTTTACTTAATATTTTTGGCATAAAAGAAAAATCAATAATTTTGACCCATACAATGTATTGTTGGCTATTGCTACAAATATACTCATGCTTCTTATGACTGGTTTTGTCGTTCAGGGTCACATATGAGAATGATTTCTGAAGGATTGTTTGACACGGAAGACTGGAGTGATGATGCTGAAAATTCAGCTTTGCATCCCAGGAATAAATTACATTTTAAAATATATTCAAATAGATAACACTTATTTTGTTTTGGTAGACTATTTCAATATACAGTACCACTGTCTTTTTGATCAAATAAAATGCTGCCTTGGTTGACATAATTTTTTCAAAAACATAAAAAAAATATTCTTTCCAACCCCATAATATTAAACATTAGAGTACATTTAGTGTATATTAAAAAATGTGTGTACTATTTTGGAGTGGTTGTCAGGCAGTGATAAGCATTTTCTGGGGATGTTACTAGGTGATTGTTAGGGTGTTCTTGGGCCCACATCCAACTCTTTTTGATATTCTACTGTAGATATGGCTTTTTTCACCAAGTTTATCTGCCAGAAAAGGTTGAAAGTCTGATCACTTAGAAAAGTAATAACTTGGTTTAGGGTGTCAGCCACATTTGTTGCTTGAGGTTGGATCAATTGCCTAATCTTAGTATGAGGCTATTTCTAGATAATTGGCGTGTGTTGTTTTAACTCACCCGAACCAAGTCTGCAAACCGCAGACACGGCCACCTTACTTCCACTCAGGAGTTCAACTTTATTTAGAGGCTGAAATTCATGTGGCAAAACCGCAGCGACTCTTGTTGTGTGGCATTCTCGGCTGATTTCATGCTTTGCTGATGGAAAATTAGGCCCCTGCGTATTGGCGAATGAAAAGAGAGGGAGGGATAGCTACTGTTATCGCCTCAGGACACTCCACCCCGACAACAAGAAAACTAGAGCAAAGGAGGCTGAGGCGCTGCCTGCTAATGCACTCTAAACAAGATGATGAGCGCTCGCAATCCCCATGTGGAGCGTCTGCCGGCTTCAAAAATATCGGCGGTGTTTTTGTCTCTTTCTCACTCTCTGCCTACTCATACAGTGTTGTAAACCATAGTTATGTGTCTGGCCTTTTAAACAGGCTCCAAACGCATCCCATGCCTCTGAGGTGATTTGACTGGCATGTCATTTGCATTCTCTTTGACCAGTGAAGTACTGAGGAGAAGACGGTTAAAGTGCTGCTCTGATGGCGTTTGGAGTCTCTGGGTGTGTTTTTTGAAGTAGGTATTCGAGTCTACTAATATTGTGTTTCTGCATTATTTTGCCTCACTGAGCATCAGTGACAGTCTTCTGTAACAGTTGTGAGTGAGTATTATTTGTCCTGAGCAGTAAAGTCTCATGCTGTTCTTAAAAATCATCCGGGTCCTATGCGCTCTTTGATCTCCCAGAATGCTCTGCACGTATGAGTTTCTTCCCTCATCGCCTCAATGATGTTGAAATCAGGCTTTGCCACTCAGAATGATTGAGAGAATACCTATAACAACAGGCTACAAATAATCACGAATGCTTGAGAAAGTGAGACGCATTGTCAAGAACAAAGAATAAGCGTCTAAGCAGGATAATTTGGGTAAACACATTTTAGCATTAAAATTGTTAAACATCTTATTTATTTTGGAACCGGCATATTAAATGTATGAGAAGAGGTATTTATTTCTGTAGCCTGCTGTCATTTATCATTAGAAATTTTTTTGATTAGTCCGTCAGTTTTTAAAAATAAACAAAATTTACAGTAACAGTCTTCGCGAAGCATTACAAAATGCTTTATATTTCGAAAATATAATTGTGGTAAATTGCACTTGATAACAAAACTAGTGTGCAATTGTTTAGAGAGAATTGCTTTTTCTCTTATTATTTAGAGTAAACTCACTAGCTGCAGGAAGATACAATAATGCAATATATGTAATCAAATGCTGATGGTTCTTTCATGAAATATATCTCATTATAGAATCAATTACTCCGAATAGTTGACAATCATTTAACACAAAATTGAGCACTTAATTCAACAGACAACCTTATTTAAATAAAATAAGATATAGTAATACTTCTAAACCAATTTAAATCAGTTTAAACTTCAGAATGCTCAATTTATGATATAAATGGGCAAAATTCATGTTTTCGGCATGTGTGGTGTTCCTGTTCTTTGTTTTCAAATGATGTCAGTCTCATTCCTGTCAGAGGAGTATAACACTATACCTCACAGGCGCTGGTATTTACTGCTTACCCATCATCCTCCATTTCTTTTCCAGAGACTTCAGCTGTAACCTGTGTGTGTTCAGAGGTTAAAATGACCTCACCTCAAAATTACCTGAGAGTTCTGTGTCACAGAGCAGCAGCTGGGATTGTTCAGAGTCGGGCTGCGCTGGAAACTTCATTTCATGCCATGAACGGCGCTTCATCATTGTAGCGGTAAGTTTCAAGTGACTGTGTTTAATGGTACAGTATTGTGTAACACTAAACAACTTTTTTCACCTGAAAATGAAAGTTCTGTCACCATTTACTCACCTTCGTGTCATTCCAAGTGTGTATTTACTATAAAAGTGGCCCATATTACTTCTGAACCCATTCGATAGGCCAAAATTTTAGCCATTATTTGCCTAAAAACTTCTGTTAAAATCTCATTCGTGTTTGTGGACATGCAAATTTGGTGCATGAAGGCATTTTTGATGTAAATGCATTCAGTTCTCATGTGATTTATGAACAACTAACTGTACCACAATTGGATATGTTAATATAAGCAAATAATGACTTGAATTATCTTTTCCTCCCTCACATAAAGGTTTCTCAAGTCCTTGGAATTTTTTTGTTTACAGGTTTTTTGTGATACTTTTTTATCTGTCATTTTTGGATAAACGTTATGGTTTGGAATTATGTGTTTGAACTATTTTGAACAATTTTAACCCGTTCAATGCAGAAGCTTGAGAGTTGAACAGAATCGAAACATTTCAATGATAAATTCAAGCTCACATTAAGCACAGGATGCACTGAAAACGCAGTTTAAAAGGACTTTTAAAGGTGGCCAGAGATATCCTAACCTTAAAGGCAGGTCTTTCTTAATTACTATGACCTTACAACTTTCCACCGCCCCACAACCAGAAACACAGCAGCACTTTTCCTGTGATAGATGAGCCTTCAGTCATTTTTTTTTAGCACATGTGGGTGTGTGGATGCTGGTCCGCTTCATATCACACACCGTTGCCCTCCCAGCGCACACCACGCAGGAGCGACGGGCTAGAGACAGTGAAA
The DNA here is from genome assembly GCA_004124795.1 of Poropuntius huangchuchieni. Classification (NCBI taxonomy): domain Eukaryota; kingdom Metazoa; phylum Chordata; class Actinopteri; order Cypriniformes; family Cyprinidae; genus Poropuntius; species Poropuntius huangchuchieni. The sequence continues at coordinate 24,777 of SCHK01378080.1, read as the reverse complement.
GAATTAAAAGAGTGCAGCAGCGCCCTGTCACACTGCCTCAGTCTGTCAGTACTCCATCTCTCTCTGTCCTGGAGGCCATTATAAGCCTGGAACAGGACACCATCTCGGCCCACCCCCTCCCGGACCCTCGGCGTCAGTATTCGCAGGGACCAGAGGAGACGAATAATGACGACTGGTGTGATAGCGCCTCTTCCTCACCAGGTATCTCACCTCCAAGCTGTTCATTTGTACATTGATGGCGGGATCTGAGGAAGAGGGCTCAATCATTCGCCTCGACACTGATTCACCCTCACCGTTCTGAATTTACTCTTACCGGGGGGTGAATTATACTCTCGCTCTCACACACACTCACGCATGCACACGCCACTTGATTTCTGACTAGGAGCGCAGGTGATTTGCATCCAGCAATCTTTCCATTACACACCACTTGGTCACAAAATTGAAATTCAATTTGATTACATGTTTTTACAGTGGATTGCCTCTTGGGATATTAGCATAGTGGTTTTTCATCAACGTGTTGTGAAGTTATATCGTTTTCTTCTTTTTTCTGTTTTAGACTTATCTTTTTTTGAATGTTGTTGTTCATTCAATAAAGTAAATGCGAATCATATATATTATTAACTGCTAATAATTTGTTTTGTTTTTTTAACTTTTTTATTTTTGCATTAAATCTATAAAAATAAATTAAAATATTAGCATATGCAATAAACTGTTTTGTAGTGCGCTGTGCTGTTGCTTTTTAAAATTTCTCACTTATTTTCGGTATTTAAAAGGTCTTTTTTTAAATTTCAAGCAAAATTGCTAATACTGTTTTGTTTTCATGTGCGAGAATCTAATTCAAAGCTCATCAGAAATAAGATTTTTTTTTATTTTTTTAAACAATCTGTTTTGAAATGGCTATGATAAATTTGAACAAAGTTTAGACTGTTAGAGGGAATTGTACAAAATGAGACCAGCTCCAAAAAAGTTCCTGGCTTTTCATGGAAAAGTCCATTTTTAACCATGCGAAATGCTGAGTTCTTTCTTAATAGATCTCTATTCATTTTCAAATGAGTTGATTAGCCAGCACAATGTCGGTGGATTCAGGGGCCCATTACACATTTATGACAGTAAATTACTGTACATTTACAATCCAAATGAAATTTCATGAGAGTTGATATTGGAAAAAAGCCCTGTGTGCATCTCCTCTTCATTTTGCGTGGCTGCAAATGCATCACATCAGCGCCCCCTGTGGTCAGTCCTGTAACTGCAATGGGGGGATGGTGTTGAACCAGCATCTCTGTAACTGTTCCTAACCAAGAGGAGAGGTGCTTTATTTTAAGGATGTGCTCATTTACATTTATGCTCATTTAGTGTGCTGTATTGCATGTTCATTAAATATGTTCAAACATTACAGAGACGTGTAATGAGGAGCCCACCTCAGCCTAAAGATCTGTAGGAACGGATTCTGTTTGAGTGTGAGCAGGTACGTTGAATCCGCTCTGCGCTGTATCAACTGGAAGTTCATGTTGGGCTGCTCAGGGATCCTCCGTTTTCTTTCCTCCCAAAGTGCCACTCTGTTTTGGCTTCTTTCGTTTTCCATACATCAGTTTAGCAAATGAACAGTGACACACATTAGTATAATCAGGGGCAACTTTTTCTTGTAATGCGATCTTTAAGGAGAGACCAGGAGCGGGGCAGCCTCACGCTTGTGCTGCTCGTCCCACAGCTCTCCGCCTCTAAATTATTCATCATCCAATCAATCATCTTCTCTTTGTTTTGGACCCCAGTGCAGGAGATGAAACGGCAGACTGCCAGAGCTGTTTTTCTTCATCTGAGGTCTGGAAAACATGATCTACTCAGATTACACTCACCCCCAAAACACACACCTCCAGTACCCACGTGCTTTCAGGAAATACACACACACACACAGGCAAACAGTAACCCCTGAGTCTTGCATCTGTATACCTATAGTGTGTATGTACCTATAATGTATTTCATATACAGCAAACACCGCTTCTATTGCAGTCAATCACATACGCAAGGGTTTTTATAATAATGATGATGATGATGATTAATGTTATTATTTATATGTATATTTATTCTTGTCAGTCTTTTTAAGTAGTCATGTATTTCAGGCTTTTCTGAAATCAAGAACATCACCTCAAACTAGCTTCAGTTTTAATTTATTGTTTATTTTATTTGATCTGCATTTCTTTATTTTGACTTTCTTTGCAGTTTGTTAATAATGTTTAATATGTTTCTGTTTAAATGTGTTTTGTTTAATTCATCATTTATTCATTTTTACATTTAATTACATTTGATCTATTTCTTTTTTTTTTTTTTTTTTTTAGGGCTTTTGAGGTCTTCTTGAGGGACAATTTTAGAGAAAAACCATGAGGAGGAGACATCCCAGGCCTGACTTGAACCTGCGTCACCCATGTGAGTACCAGAGCTATGAAATTTCAAAAGCACACATTTTGTCTTTCCGAACAGTGAAACTTCAAATGAACCGCATTTAAATAGATGTTAAACATCATAGTTAAGTGTTAGGTTACAATAGGTTGGAACTTTGTTATATTTTGTATGTATTGTCTATCTTAGATTCCTTTTTCTGATTCATATTACCACAAAAATGGGATTAAAAAAATGTATTGAATTTCTGACCAGCTGCCTGCTTATTAGCTGTAATAATGCGTTCTGCCGTGTTCTTGTTCTTCTCGGCCCTTTTAGCAGCTCTGTGGTAAACATGGCATTTTCAAACACACTCAGCAGCGGCTGGGTGAACACAAGTGGGCTTTTGTTTATTAGTTGCGTACCAGCTTGCGTCTCCATCCCTGCGTTACATCCCCAGCCTCTTTTCTCGCCTCTCCACGCAGAGCTTTGACGGACATGTCACCACGCGGTGTAATAAAAGCAGCTAGGCTGTATGATCTATCAGCTGTAACACAGAGGCCCGCTTAGCACATCCAAAAGGGGCCCGTCTGCGTCTTTAAGCCTGTGTGGGAGTGGAGCACTAATAGGGGGAAATGTCTTGGACAACTGATTTGAAGATACTTCGCTCAGAGCACGGCAGGTGACGCGGTGTCTCCCCTTTTTGATGTGGCACAACACAGAGTCGCGTCGACTGATAGCTTCAAAACGCACAAGAGTGAGACCTTATTCAGCCTCCTGCTAGTGCGACATCAGAGGAGCTGACATCTATTATGGTACGGAAAGACAAGTGTTTGAAACCAAATTCAAGTGTGCGTGGAAGTGTCAGGATTTACTACAGGCCCCGGCATCTTTTTTTTTTTTTTCCCTTTCTCGTTTTCTCTCTTTCTCTCCCCCGCACGCACACCCTCCTCCTGCAATCCCTTTTTTATTTTTTTCCTTTCTTTAATAAGGTGGTTTAAACCAAGCATGTCTATATGAACTCCGCAGGAGAAAGCATGAAAGGGTGCTGCCAGCCCATGATGAAAATATTTTAGTCGAAAAGCCCGGTCAGTTCCTACTGACTGGAGACGGGAGGGGAAATGGAAAAACAGCAGACTCTTTCATGATGCTTTTGGTGGAAACAAGTTTATTTTCATATAGTGAGAAAATCTTGAAAAATAAAAAAAATATGTTTTAATAGGAAAAATGTATTTTTAAATCTGTTATTTTAGAGTTTTATCTTTAATGAGTAATAATTAATAAAATACAACTGTTCTATAGTATTGTTATTGAGGATAGTTATAGTATTTGAGTATCTCAATATTTTGAGATATCGGTAATCTTGGTAGCAAAAATAAGTTACATGCCAATTCTGTCATTATTCACCCTCCAATTGGTCCAAACCTGTATAAGTTTCTTTCTTCTGCTAAACACAAATATTTTATTTTGAAGAATGTTAGTAACCAAACGGTTGACGATAACCATTGACTTTTATAGTACAGTATATTTTCCGCACTGTGGAAGTCAATGGCTGCCGTCAAATGTTTGCTTACCAATATTCTTCAAAATATCTTCTTTTTGTTTTCAACAGCTGAAAAAAAACATACAGGTTTGAAACAACTTGAGGGTGCTTAAGTGATTAAAGATTTTTTTTTTTTTGGGGGGGGGGTGAACTATCCCTTTAAGGTTCATGCAAGGACTGCAAGAAAGATTTTGTACCTTTTTACTAACCATTTTAACCCTTTTTAAGCTGTTTAACAGCTGTGATCATCTGAATGCCTTTTTAAGTGTGTAGATATTCACCCGGCGAGCGCCAAACACATGTGTATACACACTTCAGTTGAGGAATGGACTTTGAGTTGAAATATTGCACAAGGGAATCGTAGCGAGTGAGCCGGACGTCTGGAGGCAGATAAATAGCTTCGGCTGGCGGTTAGGACACATCAGCCGTAAACAGTACCGGCAGCCATAAAAAGACGAACAGCTTTATTTCCCCAGCCCTTGCAGACACATCAGTGAGACGGACACAGCGCAGAGTAAATAAAACAAGCTGACTGGCGGGGCGGTTAGACTGGGAGCAGAAACATCGCTCCGGGTCCCATAATAATGCCCCGTAGGGCTCACGTCAAGACTCTCCAGTGGGACTGAGCAAGTGCTTTCACCTCCCTGTTTGTCGCTCACCAACTTAACCCGGTATTCACACTGACACCGATAAAAACACAACATTTGCTTTCTTTAAAGTACTGCTTGCTTGTATGATTAAATGACACATTTATAAAATGCATAATTCCAGATTTAAAAATGTATCGACAAGCCATTTTTAAACACTTTTTGATATAACGGCATCATTGACCACCTATCAGTTAAGTTAATTCAGTTCAATGCAATTATAAACCAGTAAAAATGAACACAGTAAATAAACTACAGTTATGCTAATTCACAACATTTTATAAAAATGGAAAATAATAAAAATTAAATGTAATTACTTATTAAACATGGGCCCCTCATGTTTAACAAATAATTGCAGTTTTTATTAGTAGTAGTAGTATCGGGCATTGGGCCTTTTATCATATAGTCATTTATTACAGTAATTTTACCAGTTAAGAGGGTTTTAGGCTCTGCTTCATGGTGCATAACTACACCAGTTAACTGTTATGTAAAAATATTCGGTGAGCATAGTCCTTGTTGTATTTAAAATATACAGATTTTAATGAAAGAACAAGGTCTCAAGCTGTTCATGATTTTAATGTAGACGTATATAAAATGAATGAGAGTAATATAATATTCCTGTACATTTTATGGTAAACCCATGAAGCGCTGAGACACATGATTGAGTGAACATACGAGTGTTGATTTAATATCTCTTGATGTTTATATTAATTAGGATTTAATTGTCAAAAATATTTAGCTCAGACATGCAAGTTGGACAAACGGGAAAATATTAGCAGCCCTCGCATTATTCCAGTTTCATCAACCTCGTTTTAATTAACCTCTTTGAATAATTAACCACACGTTATTATCAAATGAAGCAAATAATTGAGGTGCTGGCTCAATTTGTAATTTGACGATTTTCTACCTTTTTAATTCACGTGTTTCCCACTTTGAAACCAAGGAAAAACATTTTGCAGTAATGACCTTAATGAACACGGACTGCGGAGACGAGAGGGAGCCGGAATAACACCGTCTGTAGTCAGTGAACACAGACAGACTGGTCAGTCCCTTGAGGAGTCTCCGTCTCAGTGTGTGCGTGTGTGTCTTTCTCTCTCTTTCTCTCTCAGGAGGAGCTGATAGGGCTCAGGGGAACTCTGTGGAGAATCTCTACACGGCCCAGAATAGGGAGAAGACAGGAAACGGCCTTTCATTACAGTATAGAGGCTCACACATGGGGGAGCGATGTCAGAGAGACTCTTTCCTCCATTCTGCAGGCATCGCACCCGTCCACTGGTCTGCTAGGCAAATCCTCTCCCTTCAAACCACCTTGGGACCGGGATTACTGAGATTTTGAGAAGGTACCGTTCCCCTTTGTGCCCTCCAAGTGTTGACTTCCTCTTTGTGTCCGGCTAGCTGTGCAGTAGCAAAGCGACTCACTGCACTATCAGCTGGCATTTAGAGTTCTTTGGTATAGAACAGACACCATATGGCTCGACTGACCCCGGGGTCAGATCTTAGCTGGTTGTAACACAGGTGCTCTTTCCCCTCCCGCTCGCGGTCTGTAGGAGGGTGACGGTGGCCTTCCCCCAAGATGCTTCATCATGGGTCTCGCCGGGCTCTCGCTCTTTCAGGCGGACGTTTAACTGCCACGCAAAACTGAACGCTTCACTGCTTCTTCAATCATTCATGTGACAGTTAGCAGCCAATGGTGGCTAATGATTTTCTGTCATGTTCGGCGCACGGCGTAACCGCGTATTAGATATCGGCGACGGATGGACACATCAACTACTAAAATGGCTCCATTCCCAGGGCCATCAAAAGGCACAGCTGTCCCAAAGTGGATGAAATATTCTGCCACCAGTACCTGCGTGCATACGGTTTGATTTTTATTAGTCTTTTTTTCAAAGAATGAACGAAGAGCCCTTTTAAACCTTTTTTCGTATGTAAAGTGGACTCCCTGGTGGAAAAACTAAGTTATACTAAGTTTAGGTGGTCAAACTGTGTCTTGGAACATAGTTTAAGTCAGAAATGACATTTGCAACCCATTTTACTTCGTAATGTGTCATATTTCAGAGTAAAACAGAATATTCGATGTGAAAGCATTATACGCTGAAATGGAGTCAGAACTGAATGTGAGTTCACGATGTCCCATACTGAAACGCCACCAAATGCCACTTTTTAGACTCTTTGTCTGGGAGGCGGAGGCTGAAGGTAAAGTTCGCCCTCAAGAGCATCTCAACGATGATGATTCTCTTTTTCAATTGTATTTGCCGTCACATTAACTAAAGGAAAGAAATGCTGCATTCCATACTAAAGTAGCCTAAAACAGTAAGTAATTATTTGACTATTAGTTTGTTTTCCATCCTTGCAGCCAGAAAGGAAGGTCATTATGAAGTTTTCAAAGCCATGTTTTTCTTCATATACTGATGAATTGGACAGACCAGGGGCATGTATTTAGAAAGTAAGTTTGGCCATTTGTTGTCATATTAATTATCCAGATTGACAATTTCCAATGTAAATAGAGTTCTTTACCAGAACAGAACCAGACCTGAATGCAAGTTTGCGGTCTTCTAGCTCTAACCATTCTGACCAAGATTGAGGATTCACAGTATTTATGAATCGTATTAGTTTTTTGGATGTAATTAGAGATTATGAATTTATTTATCATCATAAACCCCTTGATATATATCTTCTCATTTTTATAAATCATTTCATGTATCGCAGCCATGGCAAAACAAAACACACACAAAATACAAAAATCGATAGATCAACAAACAGACACCATAACAATTAATAAAGACTTTTGTAAATATGGAACAAAGGTGACAGTTATAAGATCAGTTATAAATTAATTAGATGTTACTGGTATCAGTAAATATCATGTATTCATTAATTTCTTCTGTTCTTACAGTTAGATCACCTTTGTAAAGTTAATTTGTTTGGAAAGTAAATTTTTTTTTTATTAATAGTTTAATAAACCATCTTACACACATTTCAAATTTGACTTTTAAATTCACTTCAGAGCAACTTCATCCAGAAAAACGTACAATGTGTCACAGGCAACAATAATTTTATTAGAAAGCTAATAAGCTATTCTGGGAAACTGTTGATTTTAGTTTCATTTATTTATTTTTATTTTTTGGAGTTTTAGTATCATCTGTTGTTCAGTTGTCGGCTGTAACATGATAGTAACTGATAATCAGTCCACAAATTTAATATCCAAGATGGTCTACCAGGTCACCTCGGCCATATCAGGTAGTAGTCCAGCTAATGACCAGCTAGAGACAATTTTTTTTCTTCCTCCAGTGGGGTTTTATAGAGGTAATAAGATGCCATCTCCCAAGAAAACCAGTAGAGAAACTTCCACAGACTTGGTCAGCAACTCGGGAAATAAATTGTGGCAAATTTGGACGCTGCTTTTCCTGCAAAAGTTTATTCCCTCTCAGGATGTGTCAATTTACGCCAGAGAGAAACTCCTGCACCTGGAAATCCGGAAGCTGCATTGATGTCTCCCGTATACCTTATTCATGGCAACATATGTCGGGCCCGGCTTTCCCCACACATCAACATCGTTTTCTGGGCGCGCGTCTCTGCAGGCACCCTGCCACTCGAGTGCCACAAGTATTTATTATTCAAACAACTGTGTTCCTGTATTCTGTTTTTTGGAGCAGAGGAGGAGCAGAGGTCTGTGTTTGGTGTTTTGGACATGCTCAGCTACCTTCTCCATCAGTGACAGCTCCACATCAAACCTGTCCCTGCCAGACTCTCCCCCCCTCCACCCTATTAGCCCCACAGCTATGAGTTACTCTGCTGTGCACACCAAAACTTCTGTTGTGCTCAGCTTCTTTGATTATACGGACAATTACATGCAGAGTTGATCCTATTTTGGGAATGTTTTTGTCTTGGTTTCTTGCTTGGAAAAGAAATTAGCGCATTATTGCTTCACATCTTAAAGCGGAAAAAAACAACATCCAGAGGTTGGCGTGTTGCGTTAGAAGAATAAAAAAACACTTCTTGCTTGGGTAAAAAAAAAAAAAAAAAAAAAAGTGTCACTCACTCAAGCATTTTCTTGGTTTCACTTTTTCCTGCACACAAAAAACACACAAACGCGCACACACATCTCCACAGAGTAAAGCCGTCTTTGAGGAAAAGCCTTCCTCTGTATATCTACGGCTCCTTCCTAGCCTCCCTGTGCTGCCAAAAACTAGCTTCACTTTGCATACAATATTCATACCGTGTCTGAAAAATGAGGCTTGAAGGTCTGGTCATCTGAAAGACCGGGCAATCAGCGATTGTCTCTGGTCCTTATAAAAAAGAATGGTTCCTCTCCATGCGAGGAGACGGCTGTGAATGGAGTTTTTTTGATGAGTGACACCCTCAGTCATACTGTTGCGTTTTATGTGTGCTGCTCATTAATAAAGAAACACCCCAGAGAGGGCAACGGGGGAGAAACTCTGTCAGCGGAGCGTGTGCGCGCGTAACTTTTTTGTCTTTTGAAATGTCAGGTGCAATTTCAGCTCTGTGATCTTCTGAAAGCAATGCTCGGTCCCGCAGTCGTGTAGCTGTTTACCGTCTCTGCTTTTTTTTTTGACTCCTGTCAGTTTGCGTAACGAGGTGACATGTTTGTGGGATAGATGAGGCGGTGGAAAGAAAGGATGCCAAAATACTTTAAGCATACCTCCAGGGGTGTATGGAAAATAAATGATTAATGTATACACAGCTAACCAGTGATCAAAGGCACTGGCGTTTACGAGTAACAAACGGGTGTGATGGATATCTTTTGGGCCCTACAGTAAGACCCTTAGATTGACAATTAGGACTAGCAATTGTAATTTAAATTATAAAACACATATAAATAACAATTCAGTAAAAAATAACACTGGAAGTTGGAACTTTACAGAGGCATCTTAAAAAAAACATGAGATTCATGGCATGTCAGTCTATATACAGTACATATAGACAGAGTATATATAGTTATTTAAAACATATGTGATGCAATTAACTGTGATTCATTTGAATTATTATTTTTTTTTATATTACTTGACAGCACTAATAATTTCTTGCTATAAAATCATGCTATAATGGTTTTCGTTAACAGTGTCAGTTTAGTTTGCATGCTTCTGCTAGTGACCATGTGCTGAACAAGGTAATATTCTGCAATTTTTTATATAAATATTGTGCACAAATGCTATGTTATACAAGAACATACATGCATCTCTTAACAAGAATTTTTTTCAAAATCACTCCTGCATGCAAAACACATTTCTGCGCTCGGCGAGAGGAAAAGTCATTTAAACCTGTTAGCTTTTAGTGAGCATATTAAATGTGTCAACTTGTAAGTAAAACGGTGTAAATGCTTACAATATTCATGTTTTTCTATTTGTCAACCAACAGTTCATCACAAATTCATGACAAAAGCCTCTCAAACGCCTGCAGTGGGAATGCTCCGTACAGCGCATTTATTTTTGAAAAGACATCATCCATTATGGTTCATCATTGGAGATTTGCATCCTACGCTTTCAAAACGAGATAAATATTTTTCGATCATAAATTCTTTAAGCTCGTAAGCCATGAAAAAATGAAAGCTGGCTGCTCTTCTGCACAGTAATTTTGTGTTTAAAAAACCACTAATGGACTTGTATGTCAGTTCGTTTACTGAATAATTAACAGCTGCATCGTGTGCACAATGCGCAGCCATACATTATTGATCCCTTGGTTGTTTTTGACTCTTCTAGAGGGTTTTTATTTCAATTAATAAACACTCTGTGGCTGGAATATGCACACATTTCTAAGCAGCATGGTTTGCTATGTTTTAAATAATGCTGTGCATATGTATTTATTTTTTTCATCAATTTTCCTTTTTCTCTCATTTTTGTAGAACATCGATAGCTCAGAACATTAGGAGGAGCTTTGTGTATTTTCCAGGCATGTTGAGCTGTAATGATTCTAATACAAGTTTGAGCTCTTCAAATTGCATTCATGATCTCTAATTTCCTGTTATTTTCCGCTACATCTCAAATCCAGCAAAAAAAGCCATTCTGAACAGTAAACAAAACTAGAGTGACATTCAACAGCGTCATCTGAAGACTAGCGTTTTTCATCATCCCTTTATCCAAGGGACTACTTGAGTTTAGCTCTCAGTGGAAACCACACCTAAACCCTTCGCACTAGTAAACTTGTGGTGGGATATAGATGTAAAAAACAGCCTGTTGTGTAGAAACAGGAGGGTCATTAGGTCTCTGTTGGAAGGTTTTAGAGGAGCTTTTGTCGCTGAGACCATGGTGTTGCAATGGAAAGGAGGCCCCAGTAGTGATTTACCAGCTTAAAGTCTGCGTCTCAAGGGCATTTACATTATCAATTAATGGAATATTTAAAGGCTTAGCTTATGGAAATGTGGCTGACTGAAATGGCTATCCATACCTCTCAGCAGGGGCTGTAATTACATTTTCAGAGCATTTCAGTGAGAGAAGGCCAGTGGAAGAGAGCTCTCAGTAAGTCACCTGACCAACCCCAGGAAGCCACACTGGAGCTCACAACTATATAATACGGCCGCCGCAAGCTCCTAAAGGCATACAGGTATATGAAGCACAGTGAGTCTGCTTCTGTGTGAGGATTTAACCTATCAGATGATCCTGAGCTTAAAGCTGTTCTTAGATTGCGCTGTGGTGAATCTTTTAGATCTTTGTGGAAATAGACGTAAAAAACTATTGCATTTATTTTCCGACAACCAATGGTGAATTGGTTATATTGTTATATTGAATACAATTTGAATACAAATTGAATACAAGTGTTTATATAGAAATCTTTTCTAACAATCTATCTTTACTGTCACTTTTGATCACTTTTGGCGTCTTTATTTATCTATATTTGTTTTTGATAAGACTTGCTTAGTTTAAAAGTAGACATGTCAAGCTTTCTATAGATATATCTCTCATGTCTCTTTGTGGAGTATTTGCTGAGTTTCTAAATGAAGATCACGCAGACCAAGGCTGAAAGTGTAATTTAAGTTATTTTCAGCGTTATGCCTCAAATCGCGTATCCACGTTTGTCGACTCCAGGGGGATAAATAAAATGTCTAAAATATATATATATATATCTTTTTTGCTGTTTTCATTTACAGTACAAATGTATATTTGGCAGGAAATGATGGGATGAAAAGGACTGAATGGAGTTGGGAGCAGATGTGAACCTGATTTGAACCCACATCTCCCACATGAGCACTACAGTACTACGTGCTAACCATAAGGCCATGGCCCCGCTGAGCTGAACTGAGAATAGATCATCACAGAGCCATCGAAGGATATGCTTACACCTCATTTAAGGTTGGTGCTGTCCGGGATACTAATGGCTGGCATCTGTAGAAAACACCAAGCAGAGGCTGTGCAACATATTTCATTTGCCTTGTTTAGTGAGGAAAATCCAGAAAATGTGTTTATCTGCTCCCCAACTGGTCTGGCACTGAGACAAAGACATCGTATTCCTCATGCACAGTTAACCTTTTCATTAAACTACATTGCATAATTATCGCAAGAAGCCCCGGCATCCTCTATTGTTGTTTAATTAGCCAGTTAATGTTGTTAGTCTGTGCTGCAAACCATTCATTTGTCTTGCTTAAGGAGCCTCTCTTGCCGTAACGGGGAGGAAATTGAGTTTGTTATTTATTGTGAACAGAGACAAAGTGACGGTTATTAAATTTTAATAAGCTCCAGTTTACACTGCTGAGTTGTTGATGACAGCGAAGGCTTTATTATAGGACGCCGCTAACCACCGGCGAGCAATGAATTGGGATTTTTACCATGTGATGCGAGCTTCCTAGCTTTTTCACGGAAATAGGACTTCCTTTCTGTTCTGTAAGTTGTCCTGTGAGAAGGTGAGAAGACAAGGCATGCTATATGTGAAGTTGCAGTCGCGTATTGATCCTGGTAATATTCCTTAGCACTTAACCTTTACACTAGCTGGACGGGATATGAAGTCCCTTATTGAATGTGTACTTTTATGCCTTCCTCTTGTGACGGGCCTAATCGATAGCCTTTGCTTCATTAGTTAGCAGAGCTCTCAGTTTTCCCTCCTTCAAAGCTGAAATTTATCTACGTATAGCAAAAAGGGAAACCAGGTGCTTGTTAGACCAGGTGTTTTATGTCAGTCCTGTTACCGGCGTACAATACTAAATCAATACTGGTCTTGTTTGGTGCCAGATTTATGATTATATTTAGTATGAATAATAATTGGGTGTTCCTTCAACTTGGGTTTTTTTTAGTCATAGGTATTTTTGGAAAGTTTCTTAGAACAAACTTATACTCTTTTCACTTTTTTTTTCACCAAAAGTCATGAACATTTCCAAACTAATTTCATTTCTACCACCTCTATTTAATTCAAACTCTTATTCATCCATTAATTTTTACCACAAATTGCAGTGATGAAAATAACATTTAAAATGTTGACCTTTTAAAAAAAACTTTAAGGCTTTTGTTTATTAGCTTGTATTATAGCTAGCATTTTTTTTATATCATAAACCCATACTAAATCATGCTTTTTCATGCACACAAATTAAATCATACATACATAATTTGACAAAATTACAGTTTGACTGGAAATGATGCACAGTAAAAACAGTAATAAAAAGATATTTACTTTGTCTCGTTTCATTCTGACTCATGACTATTATTTAATGATATATGGATTGTGAGTTGAAGAAACACTCAGTAATGCTTGTGAATTGCTGATTCGGGTGTCCTCGAAGCATGAAGTCGATCCAAGACGTCGTTGCAGGTTTTAGATAAAAAGTTTTATCCTGGAGGTTCTGTACTCTGTTTTTATTTTCATTCCCCTTAGCTGTTTTTTTTTGGATACACGCGATTAATCACCCTCAAACCCGCATCTGTTCCTCTGCACACCTTCACCTGAAATTCTGCAGTCGGAGTCCCCAAATTGCATCCATCTTCCCTGTGCAATTGGTTGACACATTATCTCATTAAAATGTACAAAGAAAACTCCTTCTCTTTATCTGCAATAATCTAATTAGCATGAGGCAGATGGTTTAATAAGCGATATCTGCGCCGTTTAGCCTCCCAGACGCCCAGGTGGAGAGCCAGGGAGCCTCCTCTGGATGCCTCCTCTCTCCCTGCCTGTGAATGGCTCTCCTGGGCTCATATTATTGCTTCCTCTGCCTGAGGGTAGCAGCGCTCGTTGCTCTCCAGATATGAATACAGAAGAAGAAGCTGAGGGAATCAAACAAGATGAAACCCTAATTATTTTGCTTATTAACCAAGCCTAACTAGTTAACAGATGTTCAGAGGTTTGCGCTGCGAATTAATGCATTCTTTCCTTCTATTTTTTTCTTAATTTTAGATTGTTTGTCTCGTCTACATGGTTATCAGCGATAATGGCACTAGCCCGCGGGTGAAGATCAATATCATATTATGCAATCGGCTCGTTCTCCTTACCGCTTGAGTCTATCAGACGTGACTAGGAAGAGCAGAAGGGCAGAGAGAACGAGAAAGGCCGTCATTAAGAAGAGGAAAAAGTCCAGTGACCAGATTACATTACAACCTTGTTTTTCCCCACTTCTGACAGTTCTACCGGCTGATAATGAGGCGACGAACCCACTGCCCAGACATGAACGCTCAGATGAAGTCCGGCCGACAGCCCAGCCATGGCCACTACATCCTGAATCTAGGCAAATAGGAGCCGGGCAGGCAGCCTTCGCTTCGGGTCTGAAGCGCAGGGAAAGATCCGCTCAATTACCTCCCCAACTTTCAGCTGAGGTCTTCTTACTGACCGGCTGAGAGGAACCGTAATGAGAGCGGATTTAGAATAAAAAGATGTGCCCATCTACAAAGGCGGAAGGCAGCTTGGCCTCAGATTGATGGCTGGAAATGGTGGGGAGGTCAAGGCGAATCCGTGAAGCGTCACCCCAGTGAAAGATATGGCAGAACGGCCCAGCAGAGCCAGAGAGAAAGGTGGTCCGCTTCCCAGCTCGCCCAAAGCCTCATAAGCAACATAAATGGAGCTTTGCTCCACTCGTCTACACTCTGGAAAGACCTTAACAGCCCCCATTAACACAAACCAAAGGGAGGTCTTATGGAAGGCAGCCATTGAATTACTCCATAGCTGAAAGTTAGAGGATAAAGACTTGGAGAACCAAATTTTCTTTCAACCAAAGAAGAGGATTCAAACCTAAATTTTAACCATGAACAACTTGGCTGTATTAATAGCATATATAAATCTTCCAAAATGTCTTTCAGCACTTTGGAAATAAATAATTATATAAATATAATTATTTATTTGAAAAAAATATCATGGCCCTCACCAGACTGGTGAAACAAGTAAACCCCATCACTACCTGGATTTGGCATCCAAAGTTACTGTATTATTAGCTTCTCAGTTCAAGATCGTTCGCAAGCGTGACCTCTGTCCTCATATGATCTGAACAACATGCCAATTAAACGCTCTGTGAACTAATCAGCCTCAGAATCACTTTCAAAGGAAATTGATTATTTCTGAAAGAAAACATGAAATTAGTCCTGCACTTCTTGCCTTAGGTTAGAGATTAGAAATCGTGCTCATACTATCTAATTCAAACCAGTGCCAGCTCGCTCGGAGAGGAAGGACCCCAGAAGTTAATTACACTCAGCTGTGAATTAAAACAATATCTAATTGCGTGCTGGATTAATTACGAGCATCTGTGGTGTGCATGCCTAAACAAGAGCCCTCATAAATAACAGCAGGTACATCTACGCAGATGGGAATTCTCCAGCACAGGAAAACACGCTACTACTGTACTTCTAGTCAAAGTCTTTGGCCTAGAATCATAATACTTTCTGGTTATTTACCCATATCGAACCTATTTATCCTGGTGTTAATATTTGTTTCTGGTGATCTGATCACAAGTGGTCAGCTGAAACAGATCGCTATTTACACCTGGTATGGAATGCAGGTGTCTTAAATAGCCTTCTGTGACCACTTCTGATTGGATTTCATTGGATTTCAAGGCCAATGTGTGTACATGCATGTACTTCTGTCAGGTTTTGCTTTCTTTATGAGGGCCACATGTCTCTAGATGTTTCCAGATGTCCTCATAAAGACAGTCAAAACTGAGAAATTGTCCCCATGAGTAAAACAGCATCATAATGAAACTAAATGCTTTTTCATGTGTAAAAATAGCAAAACTTTAGAGTGGAGTTGAGCTTTGGGTTAGCTAGTCTATAGTAATTATAATTAGCTTAATTTAAGAACAGTAGACGCCAGTGGGAAGACCCCGGTACGTTTTCTTCATTCTTTCTTCGGCATCTTGTGTAGGGTCTCGGTTTCAGACAGATCATCCCTTCGCTCCCCTCCCGGGCGCCGATCAACTGGCGTGTTTACATACAACACTCTTCAGTTTAAAGGAATTTGCATAGTCAAATCCCTTCTCATATTATAAATGTAATTAAATCTCTTAACACAGAGGCAACCTCTGAATGTTTTCGCTGCTGAAGCACTTTTTCCCCCGCTGTTTTACAATCAATTAAAATGAAGGAGATTCACAGTCATCGCCGAAGCGCTCTGATCAGCATCAGCTGCGAGTTTATGATGTGCGCAAGACAGTCGCAATTAATGCGCGCCCCGCGCTCGCAGGTGTTCTGCGCCTCAGGCCGCCTCGGGAGAATCATATCTAACTTTGTGCGGACCTCAGTCAAAACTAAGACTTTGCACGCGTCAGGTTTGCATTAAGAATATTAATGCCCATATTAATTTTGTATTGACCTTTCTTGGCCGGCTTCATCCTGTAGTCCAAACAGAGAAAGAGGCAGTTTTAATTCCCCGGCTTGAAGGCAGAGAGCCTTCGGCTAATGAAAAAAAGCAGTCAAACAGAGCTGCTCACACAACATATTAAAATAGCAAGATCAATAGTCCACTCTATGATTATAGCCAAACATTCCCATATTCCCAAACAGCAGGCAGGGAAGAGTACAGCCCTTTCTGTTGGATGCCAGCAAATGAAATCAATAGCACGACTTTAAGCTCAGGCACTGAAAGTAATAGGTTTTAAATATTTGTGATGTCTCCGGTGAGCGTTTTGTGGAGGAGGTCTATTTTAGGATACTCTTACTGCAGATATGTGCACAATTCGCTGTATTTATGCCATTCTCAGCAATATTCGGAAAGCTTGGCCTCATGTTGAAGCGTGTTTCTTAACTTTATGGTCCAATGGGTCATATTACTGTAGGATCGTACATATATTTCTACAGCAGGGAATCTTAATTTTTGAGCTTCTAAAATTTTGGCAACACACAGTATGTAAAAGTATTACCTATTAACTCTTTAGCATCTCAGTTATATACTTAATAGTAACACATTTTGCCATTTTAAAAAATCAAATCATCTTTGCCTTGTGCCATGAGTTGTGTTTTTAAATATTTGAGTTTTTTAATTGTTGTTGTTTTTTTGTTCTTGTGACTAGATTTATTTATGCTAATGCAGCCCATCCAACCTTAAGATGAAGACTTAGATTATGATTAAATAATGTATATTTGATTCCAACTTATGAAAAGTTTGTGATTAGTTAAATTAATAAGACCTAGATGTCACGTGAGGCCAAGCTGAGAAAGTTCTGAAATCAACACATTAAATCTTTGCCTCTTAGGTGAATGAACACTTCTCAAAGTTCATCATTTCATTAGTTTTCAGGTTTCACATACACTGGCTAGTGTTTAGTCGCAAAATAAACTTCAGCAGCGACAAAGGGGACGAAAGGAGACACGTTAAGACTTATGTTGTGTTTTTCTAAAGTCGACTTTCTGTGTAAAGATCACTCAGGAGAAATTACATTTCTGCTTTGATTTAATTAAAGCTAAATATTGGCCAATCGTCAACGGCCAGCCTGGCGGATGCTTGACACTATAATTATCTCCTGAGGTACTTTGTCTTAAAGGCTGCGCTCGAGCGTGAAACCAATTCCAGCGTTCACTCATCAGGGGCCACGTCGCTCGGCTGTGTTTGCTTACCGCTTCTTTAAGTCGTTTCTGAATTGCACTATTGGATCAAACGGGACCGCTTTGTGACTCGCATTGGCCGGGGAATTACAACCACGCTGCTGTTAATGAAGAAAATAATTCAGTCTGTTTGGTGGTCTAGTAGGTGGTAAATTTGAGCGCAAACGTGCTATGTTTTATTGTGAAGGTTGAAAGGGCCTAATATATAGACCCCAATTTAACAAAACAGCATTCACAACCCACTGTACTTTGTCAGTGTGAGGTATTTGTGATTTCTGTGAAGAAAAACATATGGCGAGACATCAGCAATGCACTGGATCATTAAAAGGGGCCGTGAAACACCTGAATGGAAACACACTTAGTTGTGAGAAAAAATAATCAGTAAAAAAAACCTGGCCAGTCAAAAAAAAAAAAAAAAAAATTATTATATTTTGATTAAAGCCAGTAATCGAATAGATTTTTTTATGTTAGCTTTTGTGTTTGCATAATGATTAACTAAACAACATTTCTAATTTTAGTTCAATTTACCTTGATGTTCTCAAATAACTAAAACTACAACTGAAATAAAACTTAATTAAAACTATATTAACATACAAAAACAAACTACTAAATATGACAAAAAAAACATGCTGACTTAAACTCAAACTAAAAGGGAAAATATATAAAATAAAATTACAAGGTATGAATGATTACAAATATTAATAAAACAGTAGTATCTCAATATTACTAAAATATTACAATATTAGTAAAATAACACTGCTGTGTAATATCTAACGTAGTAATTTTAAAATGTGTGTATATATCACACACATACAATGATCATGTGATCTTAAAATGGCTGCCTCCATCAGGTGACCTGCTTCATGTAAAATAAAACTGCTTTTACTGGGCTACTGACACTCAGTTATTTCCACATTCAACACATTTTTCAAAGTATTCTTTTTTTTGTTGTTGTCTACATTCTGTCATAAGGAAAAAATTAGCGGATATGCCTTTAAGAATCTTAATTTCAAGGGTCAACTTTAATTTCAGAGGGATTGAGAGGCCATGATTCGTGCTCAGACAAGCAGACGGATGCAAATGTTAGCAGATGTGGCCTCCCAGACCAGAAGTATTGGATTGCGGTGATGTAACTTGTAGACACTGCAATATGTTGCTTTTGATGGCACAGCAGCAGAGTGTTACGACAAGCCGAGAGTATCCACCCATACATGTTCTATACTTTTTGTCATTGACTTATCTACTCCCTCTCTCTTTCCCCCCTCATTCCTTCTTTCTTTTCTTGAATTATTCAACAATGTCACAGCAGTGACCTGTCCCTTGTCAGCACTACCTGCAGTACCTGCAACTCTGAGGCTGTGGTGATGTGAGGTCTGTCTCTCTTCTTTGCTTTCTCTCTCTCTTTCTCTCTCTCTCTCTCCTGGCTGTAATTTGTGTCGGTGACAGCAGGTTGACGACTGAGCGGCAGCATATGTTTGTGTGTGTGTGTGCGCACCAGGCCTCCTAACACACATTTTCTCTCTCTCGCTGCCGTGTCATTGTGAGAAGCCTGGAGGAGACAGGCCGCGGGTTTTTTAACCCAGCGCTCCGCCGTTCACAGCTGCGACTTGTCACATTAGTCAACTCAAATTTTAAGAAAATCAATTCCAAAGTTTAATTCGCTCGACTCCCATGCCTGTTCTCCCTCCGCACCTTGGCCGCGGCGCCCCCCGCCACCCCCCAGCACCTCATGAAACAGACTCCCAAGGGGCACAAGTCATCAATCTTAAATCACGTCCTCAAAACTAATGGCGGAGCTCTGTGCCGGGCCTGCTAAATTGAATTATTAGTGGATTGACAAAAAACTGCTGGGATTATTTTAGGGACAGGCAGTGAGAGGCTTAATGACAGGAAGTGGCGGGGGGTGGAGGGAAGGGAGGATGTGGCCAGAGTGAAGTAAGAAGGGAAACGATTCAGAAGGGTCTTCGCTTCCATCCGCAAATCATCGAGGCATGTTCACCTGTGCAAGCTGCCAGTCTTGGGCCGAAACGCACTCTCTGTGCGAGTATGCAGACGCTTTACGCAAGCAAGAATGCATTGCCCTCTCGATGCACCACTAGGGGCGCTGGAGCGTGCGTTAGCTTAAACTGTCCTTCTATAGTCAGTGTTCCCTGTCAGGTCAACTGGTAGAGAAACAGTGTGAAGTTTGACACATTTGTTGCTAACTAACTGAACAATACCACATTTAAAGGTTAAAACTGTTTCACCACTTTTAGCAATTTGAAGCCACGTTAGTAAAACAATATGATTATGAAATGCATTTTCTGGACTTTTTGTCTCTTTCTTGTCTCTGTAGATTCAAACGAGTGCAAACTTCACCACCTCAGCTTTATAATCTCAGGAGGAACAGGTGCCTTTGTAGGGAGGTATGAATATTTCTGAATCATCATGAATGCAGAAGTTGTTAAAAATTGCATCCTTTTTAATGTGTGAGAGTGTTGAGAAGCTATGGTTTTGCCACTGATTACCACAAAATACTGTAATAAAAAATGCTATAAATACGTTAACACATGTAACACATCCTATTGAATTGACTTTGCCAACAAACTCTCTTTGAAAATGCTGATAACTTAACATGGTTTCAAATATATCCACAGTCAGTTGTTAATTCAGTAATTGCTCTCACAAATTTAGTGAACATTTTGAGTCTTTGGATTCATTTAAATAACTGACTCATTTGTTATTTTGCAAATTCATAACTTTGTTAATCGTTTTGATTGATTAATTAAAAATAACCTTCTAATCAGTCACACATTCTTAATTTTTTTTTTTAATTCATACTCGTCACTCTGGAAATAGTGAATCTTGTTGACCGTTTCATTAAAAGAACCTGCTTAAAAGTCATTTTTTCATGAATCATTAGATATTCTGTTAAATGATTGTAAAAAAAATTAAAAAAAAAAAAACTACAAAATGACTCTTATGAGCCAGTTATTTTAATTAATCACACAAAACGTTTGAATCACACGCTGAATTTGTAAGCACAGTTACTGAACATCACAACTTTCTTACTGGCTGGATATCTCAGTGTGTAAAGATACTCATTTACAAAATGGTCTTGTGGCAATAAATAAAATTTTAATAAATCGTAAATACAGTATAGTTTAGTATGTAGCTCAAAAACTTAACTCTATAGGAAAAGCTTGTGATTCCCATCACAACCTGCCAATATTGAGTGGTTTGGGCTTGTAAACTGATGTTGAGATGTATTTACAGGGGTTTTCCCTCCGCCGAGTCTTGTGTTGTGTATGAGTGTGTGTGTGTGTGTTTAGAGTTACAGCTGTGCTCCCGGCATATGATGGTGATGGATGAAAGTTGCTCTCTCCCAGAGCGCAGCACTGAATTAAATTGAAAGGTACTGTTGATTCCCCCCGTTACCGCCTCAGAATCAAGTTTGTTAGAAATTGATTTAAGCCAGGGGGGTCTTTGTGGAAAGAAGAAGGCAGCGATTTCCTCTTGATGGGAAGGGATGATTAGATTTGTTTTGTCTCTTTTTTTTTTCCTTTGCTGGTGTCAGCAAATCAGATCAGCTCTCCCTTGTCAACACAAGCTCCTTGTTGAGCAGTCAAAGCTAATTTGCAGATGTGCCACTTGTTATTTTTTGTCTTACTTCCCCCGATACCCCATTCCCTTTCTTCTTCTCTGTCCGCCGAGATGTTTTGACACTAAGCGTTGAGCTATCCTGTTCCACCATTGAGTGATTTGTATAGAGTCTTCCACTGTTAACCTACACTTTGAAAAATAAATAAACTTTATTGGCATCTATAGTTGGTTCCATGAAGAACCTTGAAGAACATCCATGGAATCTTTATACATGTTCTTACAAAATGTTCTTTCAATCAATCAATGGTTCTTTAAACAACTGTTCACTAAAAGGTTCTTTGGCATCACTGCAAAAGCCCCATTTTGGAAGATTTTTAAGAGGGTAGGTGAGGAGTTAGAAGCTGTAGAGGTTGGCTGTCATCTTTCCTACCTTTTCTACAGGATGGTTTCCTTTGGGAAAACAGAGCTTCTGACTCGTCATTCATCACCGGCGGTTCTGGTCTGTTTTGTGGTCTCCAATGGCAGGAGTCTATCTCCATCTCATCCATCTTCAGGCCAAAGTCTCACCTCAGCACTGCAATTAAACCTCAACCTCTTGTGCGTAATAAACAAGTGGGCCATGTTAAACCAGATCAAATGCGGCTTATCATATCTTCAGCTGTTTAATTCAATTCAAAGATGAGCCATTACCTCCACTCGGTTTTTAGCATCGGCTCCGGAAGGTGTCAGTCAGCGTGTCATCAGGGTTCCCCCGAGCCGCCCCGGGACGGTGTCCTGTTTTGAAGACTTCAGTCCTTCCCATCACAGCGATGGGGACTGAAAGAGACTAGCGCCGTAAACCTCCATGTCTGTGCCGTCCACAAGAGATTTGTCAATACACTGAGCCATATAGGTTTTGGCAGGCTTTCTACAGGGACGGCATTTGCCTTGAAGTACTGTCTTTTCTCATCTTCAATGTCAGCCCGCGGGCTGGAAGACAACATATGTTCTCTTCATGTCCACCAGACACGGCCCCACCAGTCACATGACACATTATTGAGCTTAAACGCATCACATATTTCAGCTTTCTTCACTACTACGAGAACAGATGGCGCAAATTACCGTCGCAGAGATACTTTGACAAACACGCGGTGTCCCGGCACCGAAATGACAAAATCATTAATTGGTATCGGGTACGTTGGTGATTTTTCGCACAGCGTGAATGCCTGTCTGAAACTCACAGATGTAAAAGATTAATCTGTTGCCTTCAGGTAGGTGAGATGAAAATCAATGCCCGCGATGACGACTCCTGACTGTTTGGAGTTGCTCTCCTCTTTAAACAGAAGAGGAAAGCATTTCCTCTTCCTCCTGGGGAAGTCTCTTTTTTGTCCTTGAACGGGCTCTGTGATGGTGACCCCTCTGGCTGTGGTAATTATGACAATTTGAGGAATGGCCTGCAACTATCAGTGCTTTCCTCTCATTTACTCAACGTGGGATTTAATTGATTTTACCACCCAAGAAGCCAACTAAATATAATCATATTATAAACCCTTTCTCTGTGTAGAAAGTGATTTTTGTGCTCTGTGACATGAGTCTTGCTGCTCTAAAACTATGAATTATTTCTGTTGATTTTAACAGATTTGCTGTTTTCAGTATTGTGAAACTTTTTTTAACTAATTAATTTATTAATAGGTAGTTCAACATTATGTAGTTAGTGTCAGATGAGTTTCATGAGATTATAAATGAATCTTTGTCTTCCAATTAATATTTAAATACAAATTACAGAATACAAAGCTTAATAAATTTGAGTAGTAGTAATAATAATAATAATTTTTGTAGATTGATAGTAATTGTTTTTGTTTGTTTTTAATGATTTAGCTGTTTTCAGTATTGTGACACACATCAAGTAAATAATTTATTAACAAGTAATTCAACATAATCAGTGTCAGATCCGTTTCATGATTTTAAATATAAATCTTTGAAAGATATATATTTCTTATTTAAATGCTTATTATTAAATTGTTAGTTATTTAATAGTACTACTGTATAAAGTAGCTATACATATGCAATTATATTATTAAAAAGTATAATTTATTTTTAAAAAATGTATTGTTTTATTTAAATAATCTAAAAATGATTTAAAATTAATCTAAAAAGAATCAATATGGTTTTATATACAGTATATGAGACATTCAACTTTAGCAATGGTTAGTTACCCAGTTTAGTGATCATTATGCAAACATATTTGATCACAGAATGACATAATTGACTAATCAGACGCTATTAAATAAATATTATAAAGTGTTGCTCAAGTATTTCATAGTAAGTTACTCCATTACCCACTGTGTATGAAAACGCAGTTCATTTTTTAATATTCATTCAAGTATTTCAGTGCAGCCATAACCCAGAGTCCCACGTTGAGAGCTATAATCTTGCGCCTCTCTGGATGTGTGGAGCCCTTGTTAATGTTAAACAGAGATTAGCCCTTTCATTTGCCATACAGCTCAGTTCTCGCCCCCTCGTCTCCTCTGCCCCCTTCAAGTATTCAAAATTAATACTACCCTCAGCTCCGAGGCCACTGTCTGATATTAACAAAGTAATAAAGAGAATGAATTTTTTAAAGCATATATTCTTAGAGGGTTAATATTAGACTGCTATCAATGAGAGGTCAAGTGATGTGGGGAATTTTGCTGTCAGTTGTAGGAGCTCTGCAATTTTGATAGCTCAGTCGTTATTCATTTAACTTTATTTTATATGCCTTAATATATGGCGTATAGGTGAGCAGCCTTTTTGCAATGAGCTTTTTTATGGTTGGTAGTTATTTTTACCACCAATTTATGAAGAGTATGCATTGTTTAAATGGATAAACAGATAATTAGGGATCTATAGGGTTTCTTGGAACTTTATTACCCCTTTCTAGATACAAAGATGTGATGCCATCTTTCCTTCTGCCTCTCCAACATCTCAGTTCCTCTCACTTCTTCTTTTCTGTTGTCCTCTCTCTCCATTAATCTTTCTGAAAGGCCTGATATCATCCATCTCCCCAGTCGTCTATTCCCGAAGGGTAAATTACTCCAGAGGCCCGCGTGGCCCCGCTCTGTATCAGGTTGACCCACGTCTTGTTTGCCATTTTGTGTACGCCGCTGTTTATTTAACAAGGAGCAGAGTGAGAGGGCCTTCCAGAGACGGTCCTTTGATAGTAACTTTGACACCCGAGCTGAATAATAACCCTCATTATGGAGTGGCTGACAGCTCCTGAAAGAGCTGATTTATGAATATGCTGGGGGCTGAAGCCTGCTGCCTTTCCCTGCTCGCTCTCCACGGCTCTGCCGGCATCTCGGGCCGGCACCGTCCCTGTGCTTCCACCTTCCTCTCCTCTCCTTTTCCCCTTTCTGTGCTAGTGATTACAGGCACGTTACGTCAGGAGACTGTAGGCTGATCTGAGAGGCTGAGATCTGAAATCAATGGTAGTTGTCCATTGAGACCAAGAAATAAATCTATTTCCTCTATTGGTGTTTAGATGAAAAAGAAAACATTACATAGGATGGATGGATGGATGATATATGGATAGAAGGATGGATGGATGGATAGATGGTTGAAGAGATGGATGGATAAATAGATTAATATAAGTAGATAAGTAGGTAGTGTAAATGGGTAGAGATGGATGGATAGATGGCTAAAGAGATAGATAGATAGA
>SCHK01377989.1:270-16480 GCA_004124795.1 Poropuntius huangchuchieni | reverse complement strand
CTTGATTATACCCTTAAAAGAGACTGTATATGATGAGTCATTAACACAATCATTAGTCATTAAAAAAAAAGTCATTAAAACAATGCTTCTTTCTGAATCTTTCTAAACTTTTATTTCAGGAGTATACACAGTGTATATTTTAAAGTACTTTGAAATCATGAAACTTTCAAGTACTAAAACCCTGAACTTGCACATGAATAGTCAAATGTTCAACAAAATGAGTAGAAAAAGGTACTTTCTGAAATAAAGTGCTATGTTACTTTGCATACTTTTAGTCATATTTAGTCATGTTTTTAATCGATTTTTCCCCACCCCTACCATTTATATTGTAAATGTTTGTGTAAACAAATAAAAGAAGAAGTGTGGGGGGTTGGGGTGAGCCTGATGCTCTATAAACCATACATTAGTTTTAACTTACCTAAAGATGGCCAAACTGAGGGACCACAGCAGCAACACTCTACGTAGATCAAGTTTTTGTCTTTCCTTCATGAAGTGCTGTCCACCAAACACTAGCACTACATACACAGCACCAAACAAAAACGACTTTTTCCTGTAAGAGACAAAACATAACACCAAAAAATTATTTTAGGCTGGACTTCCAAGCACTAGTGGCTGGTGTATTTATACAGATGAATTTCAAATACAGTTCTTACCAGTTGTCCTGCATCCATTCAATAGCAAACCTCTCATCAAAGTGACGCTCGAAATCATACTCAGTCAGCGGCAGCTGAAATTCAGTCGCATTCATTTTTGAGTCACTTATAACAAACTGCGACATAAAAGTCAAGATGATTTAGTAAAATTTGCTGTCCGTTCTAGTTACTGTCCGCTCGTCAGGGCAGCCTCCAGTTAACTAGTCAACCTCAAACACACACCTGTGCACACACCTGTCGTATGTAAATCAGGGTGGATTTTATAGTGAAGGGAGTGACTCTCAGCCAAAGTCTGGTTTTGTATTTCCTGAATGGATAGCCTACCAGTTTTGGCGATGCAGACAAAAGAGCGGTCTTTATGGTAAATATAGCCCATGGAGCGAGGAAGACGCTGATTGAGAGTGTCTTTGGTCATTTAAGCCAGGCCGAGAGCTGTGATAAAGACCAATTAGCTACAATGCAGTAGGCAAATAGCCTAGCGACACTGTCGCTATAATGATATTTTCAGTTGTAGTTTTCATAACTTTAACAATATATTTCTAATTTCTGAGTTATAATTATTTATATTTATAACATATTTTATGAACATTATATAGGCTAATGTGTAAACACCTAAAAGAACTGTTGTGTAATAGCCTACCAAGCAGTTAAAATATCCTAAGAAAATATTTCTGTTAAAGATATGACCGACCTACAATAAAAATGATCAAATATTAATATTGATTAGTAATTTTTTATTTCATGGACCACAAAGTTGAACTTAATCAGAATGCTCTAATAATGTAGGCCTAGCATATGATATATATATATATATATTTTTTTTTTTTTTTTCTTTATGTAGGCCTATAAATAGCCTAAATAAATAAAGTTATCAGAAAAAAATCTTGATCCTGTATGGCAAAGTTAAAATAGGTCTATTTTTATAGGTAGGCTATATGTTAATTGGTTTGAGTGTATTGAATTTAGATTATGTCTAATTGGAGCAAAAGTCACTAATCAGCAACAGGCAAAATAGTCAAAATGAATTATATCAGTTGTTTAGGATTGTTTGCAAAACGTTGGTGTGACTTTTGAATTTCTTGGCATTTGAATTAGGATACGCTCGAATTTCTACACATATTTTTGCACATATTCTAGTGAACTGAAATTATTTTCTTAAGTTCCGAATTCCAACATATAATGTATTGTAGCCTACCTGCACGTGAGGGCGCTATTGCTATACCTATACTACTGTTGTAGCAATCCTAACACTCGAGATAGAAAATAAAGGGAAACTGGAATCAGTTTTATACTACATTTTCAAGACTTGCTCTATTGAAGATTACATTATCAACGTAATTAGAGAAATTACAGAAATAGCGTTTCAGTAGGCTACATTTAATTTGGCCAGTGGTTTAGCCTATGCATCATCCCATTTTTAGATATTTTAAACTCAAGATTAAAAATTATAAAAACGTTAATAATGAGACTGCACTGTTATGGAGCTTTTCAAAATATTCTGCTTGCAATACTGGTATGACAATCTGTCTGCAGTTTTGCTCTCTCTCGGCTGTCAGCGCACTCTGTAGTTCCCCTGCCGATCCTGTAGGTGGCGATAATTGAATTTCTTCCTGTACACTCATGGCACAGAAGAAGTATGGCATCTGTAGGATAGTGATGTTTGCTACACTGTTTTAAAACATTAGGAAGTCTCTATTTATACCATTTTGTTAGCAAGTAGCGGTCTTGATTTAGCAAATTCATTTTGTATTTAGACCGAGCAGGCGGCAACGATGAGGATTTATCATTCTTTACTCAATGCTGCCAAGTTTAGGAAAGTGTTTGACTTTGGTGAGCGAGAGGTGGCGCATTGGTTCCCTGGGCATATGGCTAAAGGTGCGTAACACGTACTAAAAACCACTAAATCTGCATAATTTAGTGGTCTTTGAGTGTGATTCAAGTGTTTTTAATCATTCAGCATCCTTTCGTTGTTTATCTAGTTTGGGGCAATCTAAACATGTACTGTAGGTGTCTAAATCTATTCTCATGTGTCTTTAGAATCCAAATGTA
The DNA here is from genome assembly GCA_004124795.1 of Poropuntius huangchuchieni. Taxonomy (NCBI): domain Eukaryota; kingdom Metazoa; phylum Chordata; class Actinopteri; order Cypriniformes; family Cyprinidae; genus Poropuntius; species Poropuntius huangchuchieni. Next base: position 13,778 of record SCHK01377989.1, on the reverse strand, counting down.
ATATTTAATTTTGTCCTACAGAAATATGCTCACCAATGTGACCTTTTCTTTTTTTAGGACTCAAGCAGATGAGAGCCAGTCTGAGGAAGGTTGATTGCATTATAGAGATCCATGATGCTAGAATATCCTTTTTATTGCGGAGAATAGACATTTTGAATGATTAAACCTCAGTGTTTTTCTAAGACCTTCTTTAACTGGCCAACATACCCTTTTCTGGAAGAAATCCCTCATTTCAAGAGACTCTTGATGTCCGGCCACACATACTTATACTGAACAAGGTGGATCTGGCAGACACATCAAAAAAGCAGGTCTTATAATCTTATGCATTTCATTATTGCTTTAAACTGTAAATGTAAAAGCTGAAAGTACTTCAATGATATGCTAATAAAAACAGGATTTAACAGCTTTTTTTATTTCCACCAGAGTATTCTGAAGCAGCTTGATAGAGAAGGTGTGAAGAATGTTTTATTTACAGACTGTTTAAGACAACGAGATGAGAATGTAAAAAGGGTGAGCAGTGTCAGACGTTACATCAGATATTTCTAAATAAAAGCTCTATTTCTAAATAAAAGACTGGAAAACCTAGCACATTATAATTTTAAACATTCTGTCTTTCAATGTCTGATGTTCCAGATTGTTCCTCTTGTGACAGAGTTGATAGAAAGTGGGTCACGTTTTCATAGAGAAGAGGTAAGTTTCAATTATTTCAGTAGCTTACATTTTGCTTTTAAAATTTTCTGACTTTCCTTTATCATCTATGTAGGACAGAAGTTACTGCCTGATGGTCATTGGTGTGCCAAATGTGGGAAAATCATCACTGATTAATGCTGTAAGGAGAACATTTTTGAAAAAAGGTATTTATTTTATGATTTTTTTCTTCTAGCAGTCAATCAAACATACAAAAGGCCTAAACGTTAGATATTTTCCTTGCTGCCAGGTAAAGCTTCAAAAGTAGGAGGAGAACCAGGAATTACAAAAGCTGTCCTGACAAAAATTCAGGTATTAATTATAATCATTTTGTGGATTCAATTGGATTGATGTTTTCGAACATAGCTTTAGATGAAATTTTGTTTTACTAGGTTTGTGAGAGACCATTAATTCATTTACTGGACACCCCAGGAGTCCTGCCACCTAGAATAGAGACCATAGAGACAGGAATGAAACTTGCTTTATGTGGTAAGTCCACAAATTTCTGAGAAATAATCTTAATGTATAGTTGTTGTAATGTTGTTTTTATTGCAAGGTAATGAAGGTGTCTTCTTTTCAAACAGGTACCATTTTGGACCATTTAGTCGGTGAGGATGTCATTGCAGATTATCTGCTTTTTTCACTGAACAGACTGGAAAGATTTAGGTAGGTTTTGCAATGGAATTATTAGCGTGTTTTACGAAAATCTACAAGCAGTAAACAATCATTTGTTGTGTGTTTTATAAAGCTGAATATACAGTAGAATAATCAATAATGGTTGTGACCATTTCTTATGTAGTTACGTTGAAAAGTACAATCTTGAAGAGCCTTGCGATGATATTCAGCATGTGCTGAAGTGTATAGCGGTGAAGCTTGGCAAGACCAAGCGTGTGAAGGCCATCACTGGAGTTGGTGAGTTCATTCATTCAAGCCATTTTCATTTTAGTGATTTCAAACTATTAAGGAAGCATTTACCTGTCATGACACATAACTCATTAAATGTATTTAACCAATAACATATCAATTCTTTAGGCAACATCACTGTCCAGTTACCAGACTACAGTGCAGCAGCCTATGATTTCATCAGAGCATTTCGCAAAGGAGAACTTGGGAAAGTTATGCTTGATTAATAGTGTTTAAATTGCTTTTTTGTAAGTATTGCGAAAAAAGCTTGAACTTACTGTTTGTATGTATGTCCAAGACACTGAGCACATAAAAGAAGCACTTATTACTTTTAATGTTTTAATTAAAAGGTGGTGGCCAGGGTGTTTGGTGCATGTCTTATTTTTATTGTGTGCTTTTCAGAAAAGGTGCATTGAATGTGTTATTTTTCCTGCAATTGTAGATATAATAAATTATTGATTTTTATTTAAACAGGATTGGTATCTTGTATGTGAAAACTAAATATTTCAACCTAACAAGCAAATGGCAGCACAAAACTACTTATAATATATTTTTCCCCCAAATTAATATATTCGTTTTAATAAAATATTTACCATGTAATTGCTTTGATTTGTAAAATATAATTTGTTAAATATATCTAACAACAGCTGGCAAAGAGAGTTTGTGTTGTGTTATATATATAAAAACATCTTTAATTTATTTGCGTTTTTAAACACTTGTGCACTTAATACATACTGCATTCACATTGTTTTGTGGGTTATCAAAAATCTCTACTAGAAATACAAAAGTGTTTAAATACATCAAATTATTTATAAATAATTTAAAAAGTGGACATTTTCACACCCGAAGCAATGGAAGTACAGGTACCGCTAGAAATACTGTTTTCTTATTCTAAATGTGTTACAGCATACCTCTTCAATCTACATATAATTATTAGTTAAATGTGAACATAAATATTATTAAACAGACAAAGGTTCATATAAAAAGGTTCACGTAAATCTCAAGAACAGTGGAGTTTCACCAACAGTGCAGCAGCACAACAATAACACAGTATTTTTGCCATCCAGTACATGATGTAACCAGCATAATTTAAGTCGTCTATAGTTGTATAGATACTAATGCTTCTGTTGAAGCAAACTAACCTTTCAGATCCTATATGTCTACTAAACTAAATAGAGAGGTTTTAAATCTTTCTTTCGTCTTCGTATCTGCTTTGTTGTGCAATAAAGTACACATTATTAAACATCGGTGTTGCACAGTAACATACATAAGCAGCTTATTAAGCTGTGCCAGACTGTCTTAAACTGCCTCAAGGGGCAAAGTACATCACAAAGTTTATTGGTAAGAGCAAAGCGGAAAATCTAGTGGTAGTGGAGTCGTGCACTATTGCATTTGATGTCCTGGCGAGGTAAAGCTCCCAGTCTGTTCTGTTACTGTAGTAATCATCTCGATGCTCTGAGCTGTCATCCGGTCGACGCTGGGCTGACGCGTACCATCCTCCGGCTCCCAGCGCCACCGCAGCCCCGGCCGCCGCTGCCCCTGCCACCCTCACAGCAGGGGAGCCTCGGGCACGCGACGTCCGGCCTCCTCGGGCGCTGCCCCGTGCTGAACCCCTGGCTCCTCCCCTGCCACCTTTGGATATCACCTGATCGCACAGGAATGCTGAAAGCAGGAGAAATATCCAGCAGGTGGCAACAGCCCTGTTCATTCTGGATCACCCTGAGAATGGAAGAAAAGCATGGAGATGATTCAGAAGAAAAGAAACCCTCATAATATATGTCAAAGCTCTGCTGAGCTTCTTTGTATTTACTTATTTTACCCAATATTACAGTGGCTCCTAATTGAATTTGGGCACTTTAAGGTGTTTAAAATGTACGAACGCCACTGCATTATCAGTAGTTATCAACCCGAGGTCAGGGCCTCAAGATGTCTTTGAAGAATTTAAAATCCTTTTTTAAAATCTTTATCCAATAATCAAAAAAAAAAAGGCATGGGGCATTTGATGTTTTGGACAATAAAAGAGAAAAAAGGTTCAGAACCACTGCATTGGATAAAATATTTAAACCTCCCAAAAGTATTTGGAGACTTTGTTGTTTGTCATACTTTGTGGAACTGGTGCATAGTTCATGTGATTAATTACACCTCTAAACTTGAGGGGAATGTTGCAGTGTAAAGAATGCTACTTATTTCAACTGGAATAAAATTTAAAATGCTACAAAAAAAAGAAAAAAAATGTATTTTGCTTACCATTATTACACTGCATTTCATTTTACTGTAAAATATAATTTACTTCTTGTTTTCTTATCTGGCTATCACCAGAATTTCATATTCAATGTATCACATAAGTATTAAAATTTACTTTCTAATTTTTGTTAACAGTTCTATCTATGGGAATGTTTTACATGCCATTTTTAATTTATTTATTCATTCATTCATTCATATCAAATAACTTTTGTTGGGTTTTACCCTAATAGTTTTTTGTGGGGGTATCTTGTTTTTTTTTATCTTTAATTGTCGGAGCATTTATTATGGTAAAATAATAAATAATAGGCCTACATTAAAAACTTTTTTTATATAAATAACTTCCCATTTCATTTACAGATCACACTTGGATTGATTTTTTCTCAAATATAAGAACATCCTTTAATGAATCGACACTTGACACAAGTTAGGCTACTTAAAGTATAGGGTAAGGGTTTAACAAAGATTGGTATTTTGCTATATGTGTTGTTCAGGTTCAATAAGTTTGCTCAGAGATTACTGTGTGTCTCCATATGTGTAGATATAATACAGACACAAGGTCCTACTAATATAAATAATATACAAAAAAATATACAAAATATACATATAAATTAAAATATACTGATGATGGGTGATGAGCTCATATTTTTAATAAAATAGATTAAAATGGTTTAGTTTTTAATAATGCTTAAAAATGTGCTACTTACTGTCATGTGTTTAATGAAGCGATGAAATGGTAAATCAGGCTATTCTCCAACTAGGTCACTAGAAATACAGCCATTTACGGCTCACAATATCTGCTAGAGAGGTCAGAAGACTATATTTCCTTAATCTTGTGTTTACTATACAAAAGACGCTTAATATAATGAGAAACATACGATTTACACAGCGTTTGCTTGGTCATAATGGTCACGATATCAATAATTCATTTTGGTTTTTTAGAACACGTAAATTCAACCCATTATTGTCATTTGAAGCCTCTATGAGAATAAACAAAGATATGTCTAATAATATGACGGTATTCACGCGACGTCGAATGATTTTCGCACAAACACAAGGCGTTTCTGTGGAGTCTCGCAAATGTGTCCATGTAGTAGTATGTGTATTATTGGGTTTATGGATGCTACACCTCTGCAACAACCCGTCATTATGCATGTTCAAATTCATGTTCTTTAGCCATATCGAGGTACTTACCTCCGATTGTGCCCTTGTCCACAGAATATCCCACGATATCTCACTATCATGTGTGAGATCAAATAAAATGCACGCGTTATGTAAGGCAGCCCTGCTCTTAGTGTGTGCTGCTGCTGGAGATGAATTAAAACATGGCAGGTGTAGTCATCAGGTTTGCTGCTGTAGTAAAAAAAAAAAAAAAAATTTGCCTGTGTGTACAATGTTAAGAAAGGCAGCCGAATGCATTTAGATGAATAGTATGTTGTTTAAAGGCTTTCCAAAAAAGATAAACTATAAGATTTAAAAAATACTGCGTAATTTATAAATGCTTGAAGACACACAATGTGGAAATCCAGTCTATGGACATGAGCAAATTTATGAACTGTGGCAAAAAATTGAATGTTTATTTATGTATATGGATATGTATGCCATGGAACGGTCTCAATATTCTAGAACGTCTCGCAGACCAGTAGTCTTGAACACAAGTACAGGTCTGGGTATCTGTGAATATTTTCACAAACATTGTCCAAATTGTGGTACTAAACAAGACTCGGTAAGAAAAGTAATGAAGCCGTTTGTAGTTAATATAAAGCAATATAGAAAGCTTTCATGCATGGTTACTTATGATGTGGTCACAAAAACATCAAAACAACAACAACAAAAAGTGTTTTCAATTAAGTGCCATATTGCTTTTATTGTTACAGAATACAAAGACGAAAACAATGCTGCTGGTGAGACTGGACATTTAATTTTCCTTGACAAATAACTACTCAAATAACCATATTCTACTTCCAAGTGTCAAAATGGGTTACTCTACAGTATAATCCATCGTCTTTGTTATTTTACAATAACCAGTTATGTCATGCTGTATAAATCCAGTGCTAATTTTCTCATTAAATGTGAAATTGATTGGAAAATATATTATTTGGAAATATATATTTTTGGAAATGTATTGACAAGTTAGGACTAAAATAATTAGCTCACCTGCTACATCTAATATAGTATTACTTAATATTAACATACACTACTATTTAAAAGTTTGGGGTCATATATGTTAAAAGAAATGGACGCTTTTGTTTAGGATGTCAAAAGTGACAGTAAAGACATTTAATGTTAGAAATGATTTCTATTTCAAATAAATGCTGTTCTTTTGACCTTTCTATTCATGAAAGAACCCTGACAATGATTACACAGCACAACCATTTTTTAAACATAGATATTAATAAGAAATATTTCTTGAGCACCAAATCACATATTAAAATGATGTCCCCAACCTTTTGAAGGGTAGTGTATTGTAAATAAATTTTACTTTTAAAAGCATTTACACACATGATTTGATACCCTCTGTCTTACCATCATGCTTTGACCAGCAGGTAGCGCCACAGTTACTGTATTTCTCTTACCTCCATCACAGTGCTTCCACAGATTTAAACAATAAAAGTTTTTCATTTAATGGACATTTCCACATAGAATAATGCAAGGCAGGAACTTAGTCATAATCATTATGCTTTGCTGATGAGAAACCAAAAACCAAAGAGCAGTTAACTATTATAAAATATCCCACAATCTTTCTTTAAATTATAAAAAATGCTCATAAATCTACTGAGCAAACTACTACAGCATTTAAGTGAGGTGTTAAAAATTAAAGGAAGACATGATTTTTCTGAAATGTATTACCCAGTTATGATATACAAGGACAAAAAGAAAATACTGTTGCTAAAAATTCCCTATTTTTAATCTTTACTTGGCTGTCGAGTTTATACCCAAGAGTATTTAAAATGTCTGTTTAGGGCCCTTTAGTCCACTGCACCGGTGGTGCGAGAACAACAGCCCGGGCGGTGCAGAAACCCCAACAACCCCTTTTTTCTCCTCTGGGTCAATCCTGAGTTGTGCTGGGATGTTGTCGTGTTCTGGCGCGAGAGCTTTGCCGCTATTCCTTTAGTCTCTTTGATCTGTACCTCTAGATGTTTCTGAATCGCAAGGCCGAGTTCCTCAGGATCGACCGAGGCTCCATACACCTCCCAGGTCATGCCCTCCGCATCCCATTTCACCTCCCTCACAGGAGACTTTTGACTCTTTGACGCCACTTTGCCACTAGGATTCGTCTTCTCCTCAACCAGGCACACTTCTGGGAACACGTGCTGGGGCTGTTCCTCAGAGTCATGGCCTACTTGCACTCCTACATCTCTCAGTTCTTTTTCTGTGGTCATGGTCCCCACTTCCCTCTTGGACGTTTTATCCACCCACTGTTGGGCACCAACTGGACGCAACGGAGCAGGCCAAGAGCAGCCCGGATTGCAGCAGCGGAGGAGTCGCTTACCATCCAATCCGGTTTCGCTCACAGAAGAGATGAGCCGAGGGAGAGCGAGCAGGTTGCCTGCTGATACTTGGCCCTTGTAGTTCTCCTCCATTCCTATCAAGTGTGGAAGCAGCTGGGCCGGGGCAGGAATTGGTTGTGGGTGGCAGTATGCCGCAAAAGTGTCCTCGACGGCTCCATGGTGGAAGTGTGAGTTACAACAAACAGCTTCTTCGAATTTGGGGCAGGTGGATTCTGGAATGACTTCACAGATCTGAATGAAGCCATGTTTGGCTGGTTGAGTTGGGCTGCCCGATCCGCTACTTCCTGCTCTGGTGGACGTGGTCATCGTATTGTTCTGCTGAAGCGGCATGGCCTGTTTACACACTAAAGAAGGAAACGACTGCGCACAAACATCCTGGTCTCGTCCTTGGCAAAAAGACGCACCCGTTTCACAACAGAGAGGAGAAGCTGCGGCCTCTTTAAAAATCTGCAAGCTGTCTGAGTGGCTTCTTTGTATTGATAAGAGACTGTGGTCTTGTAGGACCTTGTGAGGAGATAAGACATGTTCCCTGTGCACTGTCAGTGAACCCCTACATGTGTGATTATTCTGATGGCTCACTGGCTGTAAACACACACCGTCAGATACATGCGTCTCAGAAATACAGTGAACACTTGTAGTGTGTTGATCGATCTGGCTGCTGTCTTTGAAGTCTTTTGGGGAGTATGAAGCTTCATTGGAGCTCTTCAGGGGTACATCTTCAGACTTCACCTCTGCTGAACTGCGCTCAACTGTGACAACAGGGTCTGAGGGGATTGTGCCCCCTGGTGGGAGTGACACAGTGTGCCCAGCCTCTGCCATTGGATATCTGCTGGAATTGAATGGGAAAAACTGTCAGTTACACTTTTGATGGTCCCCTTTAGAAGTTCTGTTGACTATAAGAATGATGTCAACTTATTCTCATTAGAGTATTAGTAGAGTGTTAGTATAATGTTAGGTTAGTATATTCTACTTGCAAAATTACTTATAGTCAGTAGAATGTCTAAAGGGGGCCATAGCCAAAATAAAGTGTTATCAAAGTCTTTAATGTGAAAAGTCTTAAATAAAACATGGGTTAGATTAAATGAAGAAACATTAAATTGAAAGTAAAAACATTAAACAAGTAAAAAAATGACAGTAAAAACATTACTTTAAAGATTTGTACTTCAAATAAATGCTGTTCTTTTGAACTTATACAAATGATCAGTTTCCACAAAAAAAGCTGATTTCAAAAAACAACTGTTTTCAACAATGATAATTATAAGAAATTTTTATTGAGAAGAAATTCAGCATATTAGAATGATTTCAGAAGAATCATGTGACACTGAAGACTGTAATAATGACTGTTGGTAATTCATCACAAGAATAAATAACATTTTAAAATGTATTAAAATAGAAAAAAAAGTATTTAAATTGTTTACATTTTTTAAATAATTGTAGACATTTTCCTCAAATAAATGCAGTCTTTTGAGCATAAAGACTTTTTTTAAAACATAAAGGCCCGCTTTCATAGACGGGGCTTAGCCTAAACCAGGATTAGGCTATAGTTCAATTAGGACATTTAAGTAATTTTTATAAACATGCCTTAAGAAAAAGAATTAATGGTGTGCATCTTAAGACAAAACAAAGTCATTGACATGTTTTAAGATCAGTCAGTGCGAGTTTCTTTCAGTTGAAACAGCTCAGATTTACATTTAGTCTAGGACTAGGCTTAAGCCTCGTCTGTGAAACCGGGGGAAAATCTTACAGCCCCCCAAAATTTAAGCTTTGGTTCAGGTTGGACCAGTAATGTGAGTTTGTGGCAAAACTACCTATTCCTTTTAACTATTTGCAGATGAGGGGGCGGGGCAGGTAGAAATGTCTGGTAAACCAGCTATCTACCGACAAGGGTCTCAATCCCACAGGAGCTGATCTCTCACTGTACAGTCCCTATATTCATCCATTACAATATGTTGTTATTCTGAGAGACAACAGCATAAACATTGTGAAAAACCTTTTGGGTCAAAGGCTGTTTTTCCACATTATTCCAGCCTTTGCTTCGGTTTTAGATGATATATATTGTCAACAGGTGAGAAAGTAATCTACAAGTAAAAAAATTATCTACATCAAACATTGGAAATAACATTAATACATGTTCAATATTTAAATTATAATTCTAAATGTTCGTATTAAAATCTTTGTTTATAATTAAAGTCTCTTTCATGAATCATATTAACTTCTATGTCACACATGAAAGGAATGTGCTACTTAGACACAGTGGGATGAAACAGTCTCTCATTACTAATTCATTAAAGGCCCGAGTGCATCTTTCTTCCATTAAATCCAAAAATACCTGTCAAGGTGAGAACTCCATCCTGTGCATCTAAACCCATCCACACACACAACAAAAATAATGACAGACAATTTTTTCAAAAGAAATGCTTACCTTGTGTCCCAGTCACAGATGAAGCTCTCTTTGATGTCCTCTCTGCCCCGTCTTTACCCGTCCACTCTCTCTTCAATGATCTCTGCGGTCATCCCAGACTCCTAAGAGTGCAGCGTCAGTCCAGGTCCTTATAAAGGCAGGATCCGTCGGCACAGATCTCTCCGTCACACGTCACCCATCCTGGCCCTTGTCCTCTCCTTCAGCATCCCCACTCCAGCAGTGAAAAAGATGGAGGGAGCTTCGGGATTATACTCGTCTTTCATCTGATTACAAACCAGCCTCAGTCACATCTTCAAATCCCCAGGCAGGTGGGCGTGTGCGTGTGTGTGTGTGTGTGTGTGTGTACGAGAGAGAGAGAGAATGAAGAAGGAATGTGTGTGCCTGTGTTTGTGTGGGTGTTGTGGGAAAGACTACATGTGTGATGTGGTGGAGGGCTAAAGGAGATTGGATACTGGGAGGAGGAGGAGAATATGGAGATGAGGAGGTGCAGCGGTGGTTAAGCCGCCAGCGTTGACGCCACTTCATGCATCTGACAGAAAATAAAGGGGAAACACTTGAATGAATGTGAAGGAAATCAATGGATGGATGTATGGACGGCCAAATTACCTCTTCCTCCCTCTCTCCCTCACTCCCTCGAAATGCCTTCATTGTCTATCTATCTATCTATCTATCTATATTTATGTCTGTTGGAAACACGCATACACACAAACACAAAAGAGATGTGTTTCTGTCTTTCACCTCTTTCTTTATAAAGAAGTGCCACTCCCTCTCGAGGTCTCTCTGGCTTAACCATCATTCTCCCCTTGTTGCTATGGAAACAACATTTCTCAATGGTACTGAGATGACTCTTCTTTTATTGTGATACCATGATATTACGTATTGTCTCTCTATATATACACACACTAGCATGGGATCACAACAGTGAAGTGTGAATGAACACTGGTCCCTCTGAGAGTCATTTGTGGGCAGACAGTTCATTCAGCTGTTCATTCACCAGTTTATTACTTGTTTTCTGGGTGCTCTATATAATTTAGCACCATCTATCTATCTGTCTGTCTATCTATCTCTGTCTGTCTGTCTGTCTGTCTGTGTGGAGGGAGAGAATCCTAAAACTCAACATCTGGACAAGGGTGTGGCCATAAGCACACAGATTAAATACAGAAAAGGACCAAGAGAAAGAACAAGCCACAAAGCAGTGGACACCAATCATCAGTCTTGTATGAGGATTGATGCTTCCTTTTGTCAGAGTGTTAAAGATGGATGTGGCTACTATTGATGTGTCCATTTGTCAAAATGAAATTGGGCTTTGCTTGTGCTGCTGACACAATTTTTAAGGTTTATTGACAACTCACATTATAGAACAACATCACAATACCAAGCTGTGCTGCGGCAAAATGGGTGATCTGACCTTATTTACAGAGAGTTTCAAATTCTGCTCTGTAAGACATAGGGAAAAAAGCTGCCACATGCTCAGAGAGTGCATTCTGGGTTGCATTGTTGATAAGAAAACACTGCTGGCCCAGCAATGAAGGGCAAAAGATAGGAACAAGGTTAAGCAATGTAGTTGTGTCTAATAAACAAAGAAACAGCTGACAGCCATTCAGTGACTCAATATGAAAGAGTCCAAAATGGGTTCAAATTTAATACAGATGTATTAAAAATGGAATTGATGTATACACCTTTATCATTTTCAGCAAATATATTTATGTATAAATATATATTTTGTGCACATGATATATATTATATTATATTATATTATATTATATATATATAGTCGAGCAGGAGAAAACGCATTAAAACCTACTTGACCCATAATCTGCACAAAAAAATGTAAAATTACTGTTGATCTTTGTACTTAAGTGCACCAACACCAGTTACATGTAAATGAACAGAAAGTGTGTAGCACTTAAATACATTTTTAAGTATCAACATAATCAGAAACATCAAATCACATTTATATTGCATCTATATTATTCAGAATGGAGCACCAAAATGATTTAAATCAGGCATAGTGGTAAAACACAGCTAAATATTATATGGACTGTCACTTAATTTTCTCCTTTTGATAAATAAACATTTACATTGATCGTGATCATTTTGTACTGACCTGGCATAGCTGAGATCAGTGCTTTGGTGGTCCTGGGTGAGTTTTTTGTGCCTGTCTCAGGTGTCCTTTAATGGGACTCTGAACTTTCTCTTATGAAAGACAGTCCTTCAAGCATGAGTCATGGCTGTTCCAAAGGGCACTATTGTTCCCTGTCTCTTCCCCGGAGCACTTGTTCCTGTCCACTGTTCACACCTACCTGAACTCCAGTCACACCCACACCAGCATGTTTACATTCTCACCTTTGGATGTTAAAGTGTCAATACCGACACTTAGATCAATTGAGTCAGTGCCAATGCTCCCTAATGATAAAGTTTCAGAAACATTGTAGATGTGTGCTTCTGGTTTTGTTAAGTCAAACTAATTTAAATGTATTAGTTCACCATTTAAGCAAAGGTTCATTTTTGCAATAGCTAAACTTTATTCAATCAGACGCTGAAACGGCAGAAAAAAAAAAAAAAAAAGTCTGATGCCATCATACATAACTATCAGTTTGCAGGAGATTATGAAAGCCATAAATCTGTCATTTTTTTATAAACTCAGTAGAGATTAGATGTGCAGATCCAATGGACTGATCCATAACCACAGATCAAAGTGTAATTTTTGTCTTTCTCTCTCTTTTTTTCACTTTCTTGTTGAGGTTGATAACGCTGAAGGATCAGCAGATTAACTTCTACATGATCTGTAATCTGTAAAGTTCACGCTGTATGTTCCACAACAGCAAGCATTGATTAAGTTGTAGATTAAAGACATAGGATGATCTTGCTGAGATACATAGATTCTGACATTATAGTCTTTGCCGCATTCTTGGAATGAGCTGTGCAGTATTCATTCAGACCTGTTCTGTGTGGTTTTGGGTGTTTGTAATGCTGCAGATACAGCAATGACAGATTAAAACCATGACATGAGTATCACAGCTGTGGTTCTCTAATGAACTACAAGGATAGGAAAACCAGCCCAGCTGCCTTCCTTCAATGAACATCAATCAGCATGTTCATATCTCACTTTTGAGGTTAAGAATCAATATTTAGTCTCTACTTAAATTACCTGGTAATTCCTGTTAAGCAGCACCCAGTACCAGCTCTGTAAATTTTAAAACAGGAATATTTAAAGTATGTCTATAAAAGGTTTATTACAGTGTAAATGCAGTGTAACTTCCTATAACAATCTGTTTGAGGTTTTAATATTATCATTTTTATAATTTATCTGAATGTAATATTTTAAAGTGACACAAAGCAGCCAAAAGGTGCAGGCGCAGCATAATGTTGTGGCCATAATGGCATTGTCAACTGTCAATAGCATAGTGATGTATGAACAAATGTTCACACAGAAGTCACGTACAAACCATGCAGCTTTCTAATGGTCAGTGGGGCGAATTTGTATGACCTGCTTGAACATAAGTCAAATCTGAGTCTTTTTTTATTGATTAATTGACTGGTTGGTAAATTAATACAAAACAGAATAATAGGACAATCTTTTTGCCACACTGTTTGACCACACGCATTCCCTGCAGCACCTGAACATTGTATTGATGTGTATGTGTGTGCCACCAATGTCATAACATTCTCCTAATGTCTCTGATTATTCATACGCACATACAAAACAATGTCATAAAATTTCACTGTTAATAGATACACCT